>CM030934.1:4041886-4054955 GCA_018136815.1 Isochrysis galbana
GCTACACCTTTCAGTCTTTGCAGACCTTCTGCAAGCGCGTGGTTCAGTGGAACGAGTCTGCTGCTTACACTGGACAAATCGACGCAATCGACGTTGGCGCGGACAAAGGGTGTGAGGCGCTCTTTCTGGCTGCGATGCCCTTCGTTAGAAGAGTGGTGAGCATCGAATGCCGTGAAAGCAGCGTTCGACTAGTGCGCAAGGCCGCACAGGCGGCCACGCCTCAGATTGAAGAGAAGCTTCATGTTGTTCACGCGTGTGCATGCGCGTCGCCAAGGGGGTACGTGAACCTATCGTTAGCCCTGGACTCATCGTCTACGATCGAGCGATTCGTGAGCAAAGGTCCGGAACTACAGAAAGCCCGAGCTGAAATCATGCACCGAAATCCACAACGTTCAACAATGATCGGCAAGCCTATCCAACAAAGTGTTCGATGTACTAGCATTGACGCTGAGGTGCAGGGTCTTGGGATGAGCAATGTTCAGATAATCAAGGTCGATGTACAGGGTGCGGAGCCTCAAGTCGTTGCCGGCGCAACTGCAACGCTTGCTTCCAACCCTGGATTGGTTATTTATGAAGATTCTTTTTTGGGTACTTCTGAGAAACATGGCAAGCTTCTAGCGGATGCAACCAATGGAAGAATGGGATGCAAATGCGACGAAACAGACTGTGTGTGTACACAAAAGCATTCGTAGCCGACATGTGAATGAACAAGATGCACCAGTGCTACTCAACGAGCTCAGAGAAAATCTCGGGTTCCTTCCCTCATGTGTTTTCTCCTGTCGAGTCAGTTGCCGTTCAATTGTGAATCTCGCCACTTGCTCTTCTTTGCCATTTGTTGTGGTCTTTCTTTCCCGTCTCCATCTCTAAATTCAATTCCGAATCGTCGAACACTCCCCCAACATACGTATTCATGCTCTCTTTCTGTGGCGAGTGAGGTGAGAATGAGGTGGTTGTGTTGGTGGATGTGTGGACTGGGTGAGGCTGTTGTGAGGCTTGGGTTGTGTGGTGTGTGGAGGGAGAGGGAGGGCGCGACGGGGGTGAGGAAGCGCCTTGATAGGTCCTGTTACATGGTGTGAGAGCGGGATCGGGAGACATGACAGCGAGTGGAACGGAGTGGAGCACACCAGAGACAACACGAGGGGGTGCTTCCGGGCGAGCGCGCCAGAAACAAGAGGACGAGGGTAAAAACAAACCGGGACGACTGCTGTGAAGACTTGAGTGCAATGACGATGGAGTGTAGAGTACGTACCATGACAAAGTGGATGTAGATTTATGTGTGTGTGTGGGGGGGTAGATTGAAATGTCTTTCCATATCCTTTGGTGGTGGGGGAGTGGACGCCTCTCGCCTCACGTCAAACATTTTTTATTATTTCCCACTGAAAGTAACCTAACGCTACATACGAAAACGCTATGCGGGCGGCCCCTCATGTCCAACTTTATTCGCGCAAGTTACTTGATATCGACGTAGATAATAATAAAACATCTGAAGATTCGGGCTACTCACGCTAGCTATACACGTCCACGTACTCACGGTACTCACTAACGACATCGCCTATACATACCCCAGTTTACTCACTCCCTTACACCACCCCCTTCATTCCTTTGTCTTTCTTTGGTATCGGGGGGGGGGGCCGCGTGCACTACAACGGGCCAAGTGCAGGGTGCAGGGGGTGGGCTAGGGCAGACCTGCTGGTGTGGTGTTCCTGTGGCAAAACAAACATAAACGCCTGTTGCATGTGACACTTCGTGCCCCTGGGAGGTCTCGGCCCCCTCTTCTCGCATCTTTTTCAAGTAACGCCGCGCTTTCGCGGTATTCGTATGTCGCTCGGGGTGTCGGCCTGTAAACATACCGTATAACAGAGGCGTCAGTATTACCTTTGTATGTGTCAGATCGTGTCGTTTTTTTTGTCGTGCTTTTTTCGTCGTTCTCTTCGTTCTCCTACGGGCGTGCGATGCCTGCGCGCGCCATGCCCCCCCTCTGGGGGGACCCTCGGGTCCCCCCCAGAGGGTCAGCTGGGCCAGCTGGGCCAGCTCAGGGGGCAGTGGAGGCTGGGGCTGGGCCCCTGGCCTCCCTTGCCTCTCCCTCGCTGGCCTCGCTGGCCCTGGGTGCCTTCCTGTCGGCTCAGATGGTCTGTTGCTCAGTGGTGGAGGGGGGGGTCAGTACGAGCGAGGGCCAGTGCAGGCGAGTGCGTGCGGCGCGCGGCGCGCGCTCGGCGAGGGTCTGGGCCAGAGTGATGTCAACTCAGCCCCTGCCAGCAGGCAGGGGCTGAGGTTGAGTGTGCAGGCCCACCCAGTGGGTGTCTGCGATGGAGGAAGGGGGGCACGGGGCCCCCATGGCCCTATATCAGTTTTACTGATAGTTTGTTGATATCGACGTATAGAGGGGGAGGGGGCACTGCCCCCTCCCCTCGATATTTGTCCTCCCCCAGTGCACGCACCGACCCCGCGCACCCCAGCACGTTCTCTCCTCGAGTCCATGCTAGGGGAAAACCCCTTTCGGGTAAAAGCAACGCAGGGGGGGGGGAGGCACTCGTGAATGGGAGCCCAGAAGCGCTAATCTCTCTCGCTGAGGCGAGTGGCCGCGGCAAGCCGCGGCCCTTCCCTCCTGGTTCTGGTGCCCCCGTCTTCTCTTACCCAAACGGGGCGAGAAGACACGTAAACGCCGGAGGGGAGAGCTGCCACTCCCCCCTCCCCTCCCTCTTCCCTCTTCCTCCTCTCTTCCCTGCGGCGGGGGCCCATGGCGCGCGCCTGCGGCCCCTCTTCAGGTCCCCAGGAGGCCTGCAGGGGCCTGGGAGCGCAGCTCAGGGGGCAGGTGAGGCTGGGGCATGGCCCTGGCCCCTCCTGCCTCTCCCTCGCTGGCTCTCGAGCCCCTGCCGGTCGACTGGAGCTGGCTGGGGGCTCCTTATTAGGGGGGCCCAGGGGGAGGAGGGGTTGGTGAGAGCGAGAAGCAGGCCAACGCAGGCCAGGGCGTGCGATCTGTGCCCGACTCTCGGGGAGAGTCTGGGCAGTCTGGTTGAGTCCCCCCTACATGCCAAGAGGCATCGCAGGGGGGTGGATGGTTCTCGCCCCCCATGAGGGGAGACGAGAGAGTGGGGGGGGCGCGAGGCCCCCCCCCATGGCGACCAATCATAAGATTAGTGATTTTCAAAGATCAGAGGTGATTGATTTTGACCACGCACAACCTAAGCGCGTATGGACTGAAAGAAGGCGGAAAAGACGAGCCGCGTCTTACAACTCCAGAGGCACCCCAGTGGATTGAGACCACATATTCATTGATATTTCCCCTGAATGCACCATTCGATGGCCAGACGTCCTCAGGAATCACATTCGATGGCATCATTGACAGCTGAGACAACCACAAGCATGCTTCACGATGATCCCCATCAAGCGCCAGGCGAAATCTCAGTTTCATGGAGGATGCCCCGTTTCACAAGGGAATCCATCGACTCACGGCTCATCAGATGCCGATCCAAGCTGTCTCGCTTCATGTTGTGCTCCAAGTCGTGGGCAGCCTCTGCAAGAGAAGGACAGAGCTTGCTGTGATGGAGGATGCCCGCGTTGTGAATGTCCTCTCGACTGCGCCGGTGCTCGAGATGATGTTGTAAGTTAGAGCGCTTAATGTTATACTCGAGCTCCTCAGCAGTGGCCGCGAGACACGGTGAGAGGTGACGAGGACTCCTGAGGATCCCAGCCTCACTGAGCTCCTCTGCACTCCGCCTTGTCTCGAGGCCTCGCGCCACGGCGTCGGCCTTCATATGTCGATCGAGGTCGCAGGCCGAATTGGCGAGAACGTGCGACATGCCTGGCGGCGTCTTCAGTAAACCTGAGTTCATCAGCTCCTCTACCGATGGGCGTGATTCGAGGCTGTGCGAGAGAGAGTCTCTCTTCATCTGGCGTTCGAGAGAGGTCGCGCTTGTGGCGAGCCGTGGGGAGAGAGTGGGAGGGTGCTTGAGGATGCCAACTGAGGTGAGGTCGACGGGCTCGGGTCGGTCGGCCATCATCTTTGAGACTGCTGCGTGTGGGCTCGTCTCGGCCAGGCTGTCCATCGGAAGAGAGAGAGCGCGCGAGAGGGAGAGCGAGAGGAAGATCGATAGGAAGAGCGAGAGAGCACGTGAGAGAGAGAGAGCGAGAGAAGGCGAGAGAAGGCGAGAGGGGTGGGCGAGGGGGAGGGAGAGCTAACGAGAGCGAGAGAGAGGATGCGAGCGAGCGAGCCGCTGAGAGCACGAGAGCGAGAGAGAGAGAGGAAGGGTGCTTCCCGAGAGAGAGAGAGAGAGAGAGAGAGAGAGAGAGAGAAATCAAGAAGAGGGGGGAGGGGGGAGAGAGAGAGAGAAGTGAGACGGCGAAGAATTGGGAAAGGGGTCGGGGACGGAAAGGGGGAAGAGACGGGGGGGGGGGCGGACGGGGGGGGGAGGCCTTGATGGGCGTGACGAATCTGAGCCGCGGGGGGGGGAGGCGGCGGACGGGGGGAGGGGAAGGGGGGGGGGGCGGACGGGGGGGGGGGGGGGGGGGGGCGGACGGGGGGGGGGGGGAAGCGCCGCGCCCGCCGCTGTGCCGGGGGGGGTCACCTCTCAACGGACCCCCCCCCGCCCCTTCCCCCCCCCCCGCCCCTTCCCCCCCCCCCCACCCCCCAAAGCTCTCTGCAGCTTCAGCTTGTAGGGCGGTCAAACAGGGCTTTTAACTTCTAAGGGTGAAAATTCACTAAGTCAAGATTGAGGTTTCATAGCGAGATCTTAGGATATGCTACTGGAAATGGGTATATTAGGCAGAATCTAATGAGAAATATGCAAATTTTCGACGCCATTCAACACACAGACCCAAAAACGTTTTTG
Source organism: Isochrysis galbana (assembly GCA_018136815.1). Lineage (NCBI taxonomy): Eukaryota > Haptophyta > Isochrysidales > Isochrysidaceae > Isochrysis > Isochrysis galbana. The sequence continues at coordinate 4,046,716 of CM030934.1, forward strand.
CGCTCGTGCGAAATCGACGTCGACCACAAAAGTGCACCACAGGTCGCGCTGTGCGACGCGCGCCTGCGTTCCCCGGGCACGGTTACCCCCGGGCAGGCAGTACAAAACCCTGCGCGGGCGCACGGCGTCGCCTGCGCCCTCCACCTCGCCCCTGCTGGCATCTACTGCCAGCCCCTCGCGCGCATGCAGTGCGCGGCAGGCCGCGAGCCGTCAAAATGACGGTGCTGCGCATGATGGGCTGCCCCATCACGCGCGGCACCGCCTCAGCATGGTGGGAGGTGGTGTCTGCTGGCCTCCTGGCCGCGCAGACCCTCGCCAGAGCCGCCACAGGCCGCGTGCGAGGCCACTGGCGAGGCCAGCGACCATCGCTGCGGCCGCCATCGCGCGCCGCCGCTGTCGCATTCATCCTAGATGATGCGATTTCTAGGCTCTTATTTCCAGGTCCTTCGCCGTGCGGCCACACGGTGAAGCTCAGGTACATCTAGGTTGGTAGGGTTCGTCCCTAGCGATCTAGAATTCGAGTTCTCGTTTCGTTCCTTCTAGCCTGTTTGTCAGGTCTAGATTCCAGGTTTCCTCCTTTCGGGTAATCTTGACCCAAAGGAGCCAGGTCGCCTGTCACTCGCTGCGCGCTTGTCTCAGGCTCTCGAGTTACCTTGTGAAGGCTTGTTTAGCTTCTTGCAAGGCTTGTCGTTTCTTGTTGGGTTCCGGTTCTTTCTTGGGACCTGCTGACTTTCGTTGTTGTCCAGGCCTGTTCTTCGTAGGTTCTGCTTGGCCTGGTTAGGGTTTCGTTGCCTTCCCGCGTTCGGCGTTTGGCGTTCGTCTTGGCGTTCGGAAACTTCCTCTCACATTCCCTAGGTCCGCTACCCTTGGCTTGTAGGTCCTTGCTTCTTTCTTCTCGGTCAAGGTTTTGGCGAGCGAGTCGGTTGCTCTAGCCGCTCGAGATTTGAGGTTTAATTTGCCATCTCCCCTTGGAGATCGGTGTAGGTTCGCTTCCTAGGTGAGGGAATCTTTCCCCTTGATGCAAGTTACATGCAAGCCTTGGCCCCTTTGGTGTTTCTTCCCCTTGGTTGCTACTCAGGGTTGTTCGTTAGAAGCGTCTAGAAGGTTCACGCTCAACGGCAAGATTTCCTCTGTCGTGAAGACATCTCGTTGCGATCTGTATCCAAAGTGATCGCCGTGGTCGCGCGACAGGACGCTCCCCTTCGGACTCTCCACTACGTGGGAAGTTACAACGGAGACACGCTCCGGCCGTCGCTGCGGAGTCTCTCTCTCTCTCGCTCTCTCTCTCCGTCTCTCGCGACGTGTTTGAGTTATCGGTGATTTGGGGTCGCGGTTGCTTGATAATTTGCTTTGTTTGGGTGAATGATTCCGGTGTGTTCGTGAGTCGGTGTATCCTGTTGTTCTCAGCCTCGTTGTCCGTCGTTGTTCGCTGCGTCGCTGCACTCAAGCAGCCTAGGCTCCCTCCCTGAGGGAAGAGTTCTTTGTAGGTCTAACAATCTCTCAAAATCCAACACACTAGGGCCGCTAGGAGCGCCTCGCCGCCCCACAGCCCTTCGTTCGCCGTTCGTTCCCCGTCCAGACACCCAAATGGGGTTGCCCGACCCAGTCCAGAATTTCATTCATCCGACTCCCGGTGGGGAGGAGGGCCAAAGCGCCGCGCTAGCCGCCGGTGCTGCTCGCGACGGAGTGGCTCAGAGCCCTCCGGCTCCGCTCGACTCGACAAGCACGAAATCAAAGCTCACGTCCTCGGCCGCAGAGGAGGAACCCCTCAGGGAACCTTCTCTGCCCGCTGCAGCTTCTGTTCCCGAGGGGTTCCCGAGTGATCCCACGACCACTGAGGCTGCGCCAATGCCACCCATCACTCCGGCTGCTATCCCCATGATTGGCTCCGACCAGCTCGTGTCGGATGGCGAGCCTCCGTCCGCTGCCTTCGGCACCCACCGGGTGCAATTACAGTGGGCCATGGTGGAGCATGACCCTCTCCCACATGAGGCCAACTTCAGTGCCGCTGAGCTGGCCAATGAGGTGGAGGAAGGCCCCCTCCCTCTGATTCAGTTTGACCCACCTCCTCACCTTCGAGATGATGAGTCTGAGGTCGGTGAAGGGGAGGGGATCAGCTTCCGAAGCCCCGCCTACCGGGACTATGCCCCGCCGTCATCAAAAGGGGTCCTTGATCAAGAGATCACCCCGATCGAGACGGCCGCGGCGCGTCAGGATGCGGAAATGGCAAGGCTTCAAGCGCAGACCAACACCCTAAAAGGGGCTGTGGAGCGCCTGCAGTCATCCCTTGCCGCGGCAGAGGCGAGGGAGGGGCTTCTCCGGGATCAAGTTGAAGCAGGGTTCAAAGCCCTGACTCAGCTACTCCAAGCCCGCCAAGAGCCCGCTTCAAGTCCGTCCATGGATCGGACCGAGGCGGCTGCGGATTCTGCTAGGCCGGTTCAGAGGGAACCACCCATGGGCGAGCCTCCTGCTCTAGACCCAAAGGGCCACGCCTCTCCGGCTTCTAGGGTTCCACGGTCGGCGTACCCGACCTCCAAATCGGAACCCCGCCGCCAGGATCAGAGCCTTTACCGGGGCCCGACCCCGATGGTGCCGTTCCGCCACCCTCGCGACCCCTGCCTTGCGGTGGGGATGGATGAGCGAGAGGCAGTTGTAAGCGAGTGGAAAAATCTCCTCGCCCTGCCCTCACGCGATCTGGCCGCACTTTACCGCGACTCCGACGAGCATGAGCTCATCCACACCATTTTGAAGAGCAACCTCTCCCTGGCGGGTAACGTTTGGCATTGCCGAATTTTCATGGAGGAGGACCACTTGCTCAAATGGGTGCGTAGCCGCTTTTCAGCCGAGCAAACCCTTCACCATCAGGTCAGGATGGGCAAAGAGCTTTCGGAGCTCCGCTTCCCAAAGGCCCTCGCCTCCGATAACGTGCAAACGGCGGCAACAGCCTGGAACGAATTTCGACTCACGCTCATCAAGCCGTTGGAGCGGGCACTAGCGCTCGGCTGCGATCATCGCGAAATATTTACCTCCCTCCTCGCGGCAGCCGGCGCCAATTCCAGCGGCAATTCCCGCATCTTCGCCTTCCTCCTTGATCTAGTGGAGGATCGCGCTCTCGCTTTCAACCCTGTCCTCGCTGCTGACGTCCTTCTTCGCAAATGCGACGGGACCTTCGCAAACGGGGCCGATGGTTTCGCGAAAGACTCGGCGTCGATGGAGTGGGACCGCATGAGGGAGCGCGAGGCCGGCGCTGATCTATGTGAGCTCAGCAAGAATTTGGTTCGCGCCTACATCCGCAAGCTTGGCGATTCCGCGGTTGACTCCACCAACGTGTGGGATCATCCAAACATGGCCCATGAGATCAACCAGAGGTTCGAAGAAATCATCCGGAACGATAAGGTTGATCCTCAGCGCGGCGTCGATAATGCTATTAAATTTGCGGAGGTGCTCGCGGAGACTCGTTTCCGCGTAGAGAACCACGAGCTAGGTCGGTCGGCGCTCTCGTGCGTCAACCTCTGCCAACGGTACCTCAGCCCTTACGAGCAGGCCCGGGTGAAGCGTCATCAATCCCGGCCCTTGACGAAGCAAACCGTGGCTAGCGTACGCACTAAGGCCTCAGGCGAGGCAAAGAACGAGACTTCCTCGTCCCAGAAGACCGCTTCGACCACGGACATGGTTGCCGCCGTGCAGGCGGCCGTCCAAGCTACCGTGGCGGAAGCTCTTCGCGGACAGGGACATTCGCCTGCTTCGAAGCCTGATTATCGGGCTGCTGCACCGCCGGCAAGTTACCACTCCAACTCACCGTTGCCGGCTATACTGACCGATCCACCGGGTCGAAAGGGAGGCTCGTCTCGGTCGCCCAGCCGTCGCTGCGATCCGCCGGCGAACGGCCAAGGGCTACCGCCCGATTTGGGCGTATCCCGGTGGACGCCCGAGCTTTGGAATCGGGCCCGAGCCCGCTTCTGGGCCGTAGCAGGCTATGCCAAGCACCCAAGGGTCTCGGCGGCGCTAGCAAAGTGCCGACCGGCCGATAATTCAATGGAAACTCCACGGACGGACGATATCAATAGGGGAATCACCGAATGGACGAACGAAAACGGCTGTGCCTTCTGCGCTTTCCGACCTCACGCTCCTCCTGGCACTCCAGCCAGCGAAGCCTGGAAATATGGCACGGGAGACGGTGCTCACAACCCCGTCATCTGTCAGCCATATATTCGCTTTCTGTGTGAGGCTGGCTGCGGAGAGTGTGGATCGGACGAGCACATTCATAAGCTTCTTCGCTCGATGGTCCGGGTTAAGCCTCAGTAGGGGTCCGGCGGGGTCCCCGTCCTTCAAACCCTGGCGGAGAACATCGCGGGCGGTGGGCCCGAACGCCACCACCACCATCCCGATCCGATCCCTACGCCGCTTGGGGAGAAGAGCTGTCAACGCGGCGATTCTCCCCCTGTCTCTAGCTCTATTCAGTCCTCGACGGTGGGAGCCGCCTCGCCGGCTGAAGCCCCCGCCGAACGGCTATCTCGGAAGCCGGAGTCGACACTTGACCCGGGCTCCTGGAAACAGGTTTGCCCCGGAGATAGTCGCGACCCGACTCTCCGAAATTCGTGTACGTCTACAAGTTCTTCTATTACTCCGCACGCTATTAGGATGTTAGGGGCCGATTCTCGCTCGCTGCCCCTCTTGGAATCTATTTCTACGGATACTATGCTGTCTTCGGTTTCTTCAAATTCGCCTAGGTCTTTCGACGCATCTTCATCCCTGGATTCACCCCCCGACGGCCCTGCCCAAGGGGGTGGGCTAGGTGGATTCGACGCGTCTTCGGTCTCTTCGTTTCGTAAACAATCAGTTGTGAAGCCCTCGAGGGCTGTCGACTCGGTATCATCTTCTGCTCTAGGTTCTATGGATAGGTCCGACGTGGCCGCTGCCGCGTCCGAAAACGTTGTTGCTGCTTTACCTGTTTCTGCTCTTTCCCGGCGGGACCCCACTGGAGACCTCTCTCCCAAGGGCCATAGCCGGAGCCGCTCTGCGGACGAATCGTCGTTGTCTACCGTAGGTTCTCGTGCTGTTGAGGCGGAGACTAGTGTCTCCTCTTCACCTCTCTCCCCGGTTCGTTATATTTCTCCGTCGTCGTGTTCATTCTCTCGTCTCGAAGTTGCACCCGTTCTCGTTTCTGATCTGGTTCCCGACCCGGAAGGGTCGGCTTCCGGAGTCAATGAAGATGAAGGTTCCAAGGGAGCTGCGGCTTTCCGCGCTCACGCCGTGGCCACCGCAGACTCGGGAGACGCAGGGGCCGTCGACTACGATCCCTCGTCGCGCACCATACGGACGCCGGCGTCTCCTCTTTCTCTCGGCTCTCCGGAGGATCCCCGTTCCAGGGATCGCCCGCCGGAGCCAACCCCCTTCAGGTCTAGCCCACCGAAACTCGAGGGCGACGACCTCCTTCCCCTGAATTCCGTTGCCGAGGCCATCCACCGGATCGCCGTGGTTGGTTGTTCCTCGGCCGCCAAGTCTACTGCAACTGCCCGCGCCCCTACGCGCGAGCTCCAAATGTTAGCCGCCTCCCGTGCCCGGGCTAGCGGTTCCTCCGTCATCTTGCCCCGCCATCTCGCCGAAGCTGCTCTAGCCGTGCGGCGGCCGCACGCGAGCACTCATTCATCACCCTCTGCCGTACTGCCGACGCATTTTGACGAGCTTTGCGCTGAGTTAGCGGCGATCCACGACGCCGTGACGCTCGACGCGGCCGAGGGGATTCCTCCACCCCGCGTTCTGGTCGTCGGTGAAGCTAGCGGGGTCGTGTCTTCGATGTTCCTACTCGCCGGAGCGCACGTCGCGACGTGCGATCTACGACCGTCGGAGATCGACTACATTCCCCACTTCTGCGGAGATGCTCTTCACATTCAAAATCTAGGTTGGGACCTCGTGGTCGCGCATCCGCCGTGCACGTATTTGTCGGCGGTGAGTTGCCAGTGGCTCGATCGGGAGCCGGGACGACGCCAGGCTCTCGAATCCGCCGCTAGAGTCTTCCTCGCCATGGCAAGCGCCGACGCGCCTTTCGTTGCCGTCGAAAATCCTCGAATGCACGCGGAAGCCTCTGCCTTAGTCGGGGGGTTGCGACCGCGGCAGTTTGTGCAGCCGTGGCAGCACGGCACGGGCCATCAAAAAGCAACTGGCCTGTACCTGACGGCTTCACTCCCGCCCCTGCAGCCTTCGAAGATTGTCGAGGGACGTCTATCCGCGATGGCGGATCTATCGCCGTCGCCCCACCGTGGCGCCCTTCGCAGCCGCACCTATGTGGGCATTGCCGGTGCAATGGCGGCCCAGTGGATGCCAGTCTTGCGCCGTTATGCGCGCAAAGCCAAGGCGTCGCGTTCGCTCGACTTCACGGTGGACTGGGCAATTTCCCAAGCTGCTGCCAGCTTGAGAGAACGCCCTTCGCTCTGCTCGACCGGCTTCGAACTGGCTGAGCCGAGGACGGCTCTGGCTCGCTTCATGGAGGGGAGAGGCGAAGCAGCTTCTAGCTCTCACCTCACGCCTCCCAGCGGTTCGCCAGTGTCTGATTCGGTTGTCGTGATCCCGGACGTAGGCCCCGTTGCCGATGCGTCTCGCCTGCTTCATCAGGAGGACTCGGAAACTAACGTATCGCAAGACGGGACCGAGGCGAAAGGAGACCGCTTCACGCCGTGGGAGTGGCCCATAAGGGACGCTCTACAACGCCAGGCCCTCCAAACACGGTGAAGAAGCGCCGCAGCAAGTGGCAGGTCTTCGATCGTGATGTAATTTCGGGGGTCCATCGGTGGCAGGATGTCACGCCTTCCATCGCCCAAGAAATCGCTGAGCAAGCGGCAGCTGCGGAGCCGTCGGAACCTTCCATCTTGTCTCAACTGGGCTCCCAAGGCATCAATGCACTATCTCCGAGCGCCTCCTTCACGGCTGGCGACGAGGGAGTGGCCGAACTGACCAATTCGTTCGTAGCCGAAAGGCCACTCGAAACCTGGGATGTTGGGCCCGACTCGGGAGAAGATGACACGCCCGAGATGCCAGAACACCGGAGCATGCAGGCCCTCGAGACCAAGCCCTCCGACGCCGCCGACGGAGAAGGTACTCCACAGGCATTGTGTGGCGATGGGGCTGCCGCTAGGGGCCTCAGTGCGGCCGGATTTTCCGAGTTGTCGAAGCTTCCGAAGACAGACTTGCAGAAGTCCCTGGAGAAGGAATGGTCACGCCAAATGGATCAACCTCGGCATCCGACGGACCGTCGAGGGCTAGGCTATGATGGCGTGCCTAACCCCTCTAGTTCGGCAAAGGCATCCCCATACTCTTCAATACCATTCGTGCCGCAGACGGTAGCCGCCGCTATCGAGCGAGTGCCCCACGTCGATGAATCTTCTCCGTCCAGGCCAGCCTCCAATCCAACCACCCCGTCACCCGGAGCCGGAACCTCGCTTCCAGTAGAATCTATCGCGGACACTCCGCCGCCGCTCTACCCTCGTCACTGCCTCTATGTCCGCGATCTCGTGGTCTGCCGTGCCGATGGCGACCGCACAGCTCAAGGGTTCGTTCTCCCGGACGTTGCCCTCACGGTGAACAGCACCCTGGCTGACACTGGAGCGGGCCCGTCAGTAATCACCACTGCTCTTCTCGATCGACTACCTGAAGACGCTTGCGTCGAACGCGTATCGGACGCTACCGTCCCCAACCTACATGGGCCGGACGGCCTTCCTCTCATCACTAGGGGCCGGGCTAGCCTCGTCTTCTCCTTGTCCGGTCGCCTCTTCCGTCATTCGTTCGCGGTCATCGAAGGAAACCCGATGCTGCTGCTCGGGAACGATTTTTTGGCCGCCCACTCCGCTACCATTTCTCTCGACGCCGCGAGCTCGGAAGGAAGCCTCCGCCTCCGTCCGGCCTCTGGCGATTCAGAAGACTCTTCAAGAGTCCTTTCCGAATGCGTAGTCAGAGTTTCCACGGCGCCGCCCCCAGTCGCGGACTCCGGCTTCGTCGGAGCTATCTCGATGTCACACCGGTCAGCCGCTGACTGTCGACTTTCTGGAGAGGTCGACGGCAACACGAGAGACCCCGGGCGGATCGGAGGGTGAGGCTGCTGCTGATGCTAGACAGCCACTCTATACACCTCTCTTTGAGTCTGCCGACGAGTTTGCGGCCAAAGCTCCGGCGTCTACCTCGTCCGAATATCTTCTCTATACGGAGCAAGCGGTGACGATTCCTGCCTTCCACCGCGCAACCATCTG
>CM030934.1:4055055-4090986 GCA_018136815.1 Isochrysis galbana
CATCGGGGTTCATCTGTAGTGTTGGCACACTCATGCTGCCAACTAGACATGTTCTATATCTCAGTAATCCAAGCCCTCGTCTCCACTCCTCCAGCCGTGTTGACCTTTGATTCCCACGCCCTCGGGTTGTGTTAGGCATTTCTCCAAAGCCACGGTTCCGCCATCCACATAGTTGGCCTTGAAGGCTTTTTGTTTGGCGGCACCGTATCGCGGCTGGCTCGGTACGTCTTCCGTGCATCTGAGCGGAATGGTCGTGCTATGCGCTATGTCGTCCTCGACCTGCAGGCCACACATGGAATCGAGGCTTCAGCGTGCACCCTGTTACGACGGCTCAGGCGGCAATTACGGACGAGAGGCATCACACTACTCATCTCATCGGCCTCTTCCTCCATGGTGGCGTCGATGGCGATGCGAGACAACGTGTCTAAGGCCGGTGTCCCGGTGCCTCCTGCCCGCCAGTCATCCTCAGTAAAGATATTCGGGGTGGCTCTTGGTGGTGGATTCGTCTGGGACACTGGCGGCAGCGATGCTCCAGGAGCTGATGGCGATGGCGGCGTCAGCGCCATGCCAATAGGTGGTTCGAAATTTCTGCACCTCCCTTTTTTTCCTGGTGTCGAAGAAGCACTCGAATATTGCGAAGACCAGCTCCTAGCGTTGGGCTCCCCCAACAAGGCATCACGGCCTAGTGTCCAGGCTTCTGGCTGGGGCCCATACTCCATCGGCGGTCCACCCGCCACGGCAGCTAGAGGCGCAATCGCGCCTGCCACGATGACCCGTCGAAGCGAGTCTTGGTCGCCTGAGCAGGTCCGTCATAAAAATAGCTTCTGGGCTCCAGAGGGGGCACCATCTGCTCCCCTGCCTACGTTCGACTGCCTCGACGCATCTCATGCAGAAACAAACGATGCTCCTACGCATGGAGCAAGCGCAATGTGCGAGGCGCTACGATCGTCGACAAATGCTGTTGCACCTAGCTCACAGTCACAGAGTCCGAAATCGTCCGAGGCCACTGAGTTGGAGGGGATTCCCCCTGGAGCCCGTGCATGCGCAGAGGGTTCTGGCATGCAAACTAGCTCCCAGGGATCTCATGCTCCCTCTGCCACAAGCTCGTTTCGCTCGTCATGCTCCACACCGATGGATTACCCAAATCCTGCTTCTGCACTTTCGCGCGAAGAATGGTCGGGTCACCCACCGCCATCTGCCGGTCGAGTGAGGCCCTACTCGCTCGATTCGTGGGGCACACCTAACTTGCCATTCGCTCCGTCGTCTCTTCCACTCTCTCTTGCGTGGGACGCAGTCGCCGCTATCGGCTCCGAGTGCGTGCTGCGACCAGGCGAGCTGCTGACCGCACAGGGCAAACTTTCGCGCGAAGTCATTGTGGTGCCCCCTTCCGGTGCTGAGCTGACCATCTCGACTGACTTTGGCTCAAGTGACGGGCCACTTCGCCTGGCAACGATGTGCCATGGTGGCGTCTTTGGAGTTGAAGGCGTCTTGCTCGCCCTGCCCGCTGTGGCAACCACAGCGCTAGCAACAGACTCGCCGCCTCGCGTCGTCGTGACGCTCTCGTCGGGTCAAGTGCGTGCCGCGCGTCGTTCTCAACCTCTTCTGGTTCAGCAGCTCCTCGCTGCGTCGTACGCACAACAGCAGGACTTTTTGTGGATGCTTGCCCGACGCACATCCATTTGGACGGGCGGAGGCCACGCTGGCCCAAAGTTTGACTCCGGCGCTGTCCCTGCAGAGATGCTGCCAAGCACCGGCGGCATCCCCTCCATTCCCTCAGTTGCATCGATGCCAGAGTCTTTTGGGCGAACGCAGCTTGAATCACTTGTGGCGGCTCCGTGGCGGGTGGCCGAGGCCAATCGCGGAACTGCTGCACCCCGCTTGTACGGTAACCGCTGCTCGGTCGGTCGCCTCGTTGGCTTGGCCGGTTCATGGCAACCGCCCGCCGACCAGAGGACGGGCAGTGGGAGCGCAAACCGCTTCCACCCCGACACAACACGCTTGCGGCGTTTTGGAGGGGCCGCCGGTGCGTTTGGGGTGCGCTTCTCCGGCTCACACCTCGCCACGAGGTCCGGGGCAGGGTCCGACGGCTTAGACGTCGAGACCAGCCCCTCCATTTCACATCATGGGGGCATCTCCTTTTGAGGAGCGCTGGACTGTCCGTGCACTCCCCTACACTGTAGGGTTCCTGAATCCCCCACGGGCACACGGTTCCCTCGCACCTGACATACCTGCATCCGCACCAGAATCGGTGGCAATATCTCGCGAATATCCACATGATGCAGGTCCCGTCGTGATCTCCTAAGTTTTGCACATCCTGAAGTCTTTGGCATCGAGCCGAGGAGCTTACTTGACTTCTTCAAGGGAGATACAGGGAAGAGTCAAGTCAACTCTACACACAAGCAACGAGGTAACTAGTTTGTAGTTTTTTGCGACGTGTGAGCTTGGCGATGCAACCTTGATGCAGCAACAAATAGTGGCTTGAATCAAGGCGTGCAGTGTCCAGTAGCCTTTTTGTGCATTGCGTTTGAAGCGCCTTGCAACTTCAACTTCCAACTTGTACACGTACTTGAAAAGAAAAAAACCTTTCAATGCTCTCACACGCGGCCTTGGGTGCTGCTCTAATACAGCCACACCCACGCACCCTCTTACACCTCACACCTCCCCCAAGCTGATTTGCGGCTAGCGTCTTCGCCCCTCGAATTTGATGCCCTTTTCAGCTGCCTTGTGATTTGTGCTTGACGGCCACCGTGTAGTGTAGGACGTGTACGTGCGCGCACGATATTCGATTTTCACCGCCGCAAGCAGGCCTATAGGCGGCCTACCTTGCGCGCTTCAGCTGCCGCTTGTGATTGCTGTGCTTGACGGCCACCGTGTAGTGTACGACGTGTACGGCGCGCGCACGATATTCGATATTCACCGCCGCAAGCAGGCCTACAGGCGGCCTACCTTGCGCGCGCGCGTTGGGGCGTTGGGGCTTGTTGGCAGCATGGCCATTGGCGCATGCTGCCGCATGCGCCAACAGCAGAGCTAACGTGGCCGGGCGCCCGCGCTACTTTCGCTGCGCCTACCTACGTCCGCGCGCTGATAGCTACTACTACTAGTGCATTGGCGCATGAAATGCGCGGCGCGGCCTGCTGCACCTATGCCTATGCCCGACCGCTGCGTGCGTGCTAAGCGGTGCTCAGCAACGAGCGTGCTCATCTTATGCGCTCTAGCTGCGCTTGCTTGCCGGAATATATGCATGGCGGCGCGGCTGCGGCGGCGCTACCGAGCAGATACGAAATACGGGCGCGAGAGAAGATTTCATTTGGTCTCTGCCGCCTATATCGCAGCTAGCTAGCGCGCCGGCATCGGCGCGCTGCTGCGCCAAAATACGAAATACAGGCGAGAAGCGTTCATTTGTTCCCACCCCTCCCCCTCCGTGTTCATACCAGACGCGTGCGGGTGCCAATGTCAATGGTCAATGGGCCTGAAGGGCGGGTACATACCGCTTGATCGGGATAGGGACCGGAGGCCAAGCAAGGGGGGGGCGAGGGTTGGGGGAAGAGGGTAGACTGTATACCGGATGGGGGGGTGGGGCGATGGTATGCCTGATGGGGGGGACGAAGGTTTCTCGGGGAGGGACAAGGGTATGATGTTTGCATGATCACGGCCGCCTCTCGCCCTGCGCGCGTAGCGCGAGGCCCCTTGGGCTAGCATTACACAAGCTGACCGGTAGGCTACGGCACGCTCGCCGAAAGCCCGGCAGCCAACAACTTCAACTTCTCTGCTACTCTTCATTGGTCCAAAAGCTTCTAAATTCTATCCATGCTGTCTATGTGTTGGTGTATTGTGGAGCGGTTTGCGACGCAGCTGCAGCACGGGCAAGTAGGGCGCCAGAGCGGGAGGCGTTGCAACCGCCACGAATGCTTGGTGTCGGTGAGGCACGTACTGACGCGGGCTTGAGCACTAGAGGGTGCACTGGGTGCGTGCCATCCCTCCCCACCCAACACTGCGTCTTGCCACCATTCACCACCCCGGCCATCTTGAAACAATTATACTCCTAGGCATTCCCATCAAGTCGCAAAGTGTTTCAGGGATGATATATACGACGCGCAGCAATGAGGGCTGCTGCGCATCCTGAGACCAAGAGCGACAGGCCGAGGCGTGTAACGAGTGGTAAGCTCTTTGCATGTGGGAGGAGGGAATAAGAGCCCGCTTCGTTCTGTTGAATGTGCTCCTCCGCGGTAGCGGCCTCCACTACACACAGTGAGGAATACACCACGTCAAAGACGGGTGTGGGGACAGCCTTTGCGGCAGCGAGTCGCAGTAGGGCGCCCAGCTGGTCATGGAGCTCCGATGGCTTGCCTGCGATGATGTCACGACTTAGAGACGCCGATGAGCCAGCTGGGAGACGCTTCAGATCGGCGCATCGGGCGCCGCGCCATTCCTCATCAAAGAGACCAGGGTAGCTGATGCCGTATGCTTGTGCTACTGCGCACGACTCAGCAAGCAGGGACTCGTATAGCCTGACTCCGCGCGGAACCGCGAGTACTTGGTCGATCGAGGCCCGACAGATGGCACAGACCGCGGAAAATGGGCAGATGTTGACAAACTTCTCCCAAACGAAGCGCTCGATGCCTCCATCCTCGAATGCCGGCACAACCACGTGCATGCTGCCGGCTTGCAGCAGCGCGGCGCGCAACAGGGCGACTGTCCTCGCCAGCGGGCCTGGGCCCGAGCCGCGCTCTCCAAAAACGATGGTCGGCGGCGCTTTTCGCAGCAGGATCACGCCGGGCTCGCATATCTCCGAGAGAATGAGCGTCATGCCACCGAGGACTGACTCTGGGCCAAGACCTTCGACGAGGGTGGTGATCGCGTCCATGCCATTGAGCAGCGGCAGCACTGCGGTGGGCGGCCCTCCAGCCGGCCGGATGAGCCGTTTGATGACGGGCACGACCTGTTGAAGGTGGTAGCCCTTAACGCAGACGATCACGACGTCGAAGGGTTCGGGAGTGGCTGTGGCACCACTGAGCAGGTCCTCGCTGAAGAGCATGCGCACTGGCTGCACGCAGAAGCTGCCTGTCGGCTCGAGCACCCTCAGCCCGTTGGAGAGGATCGCTGTGGCATGCGCTCCGTCGCGTAGCACGAACGTGAGGCTAACGGAGGGGAGGTTGGCGAGCTTCGCGCCAAACCAGCCGCCCACGCCGCCCGCGCCGACGACAGCAACGCGCAGCACCATGAGAGAGATGAGAGAGAGAAAGAGGGGGGGGGGAGGAGAAGGAAGACGAGGAGGAAAGGAGGCGTAGGGATGGAGAGGACGGGCGGGGGGAGGCGGTACCGAGAAGAAGGGAGGGGGGAGAAGAGAGAGAGAGGGAGGAGAGGGAAGGGGCTCGGCGAAAGAGGTGTGCGTGAAGCGAGGAGGGAGGAGGGTTTGGGGAGAGCGGGGCGGGGGGGGGGGGCGGGGGCGGGGGGGGGGGGGGGCAGGGGGCGGGGGAGGGGCGGCGCGGCGGAAGAACTCCTAAGGTGGGCGCGGCGTTGGTTCGGCGGGGGGGGGGGCGGGGGGAAGGGAGAGGGGGGCGGGGGGGGGAAGTAATCTTCCCGTCGGCCTCCTCGTTCCAATCTTTTGCCTCGAGGAACCTCGGTCTTCTGCGTGAGCCCCCGCGCGTCACGAGAGACGAAGATCTCCCCGAGAGAAGCATGTAGCGAGCAGTGAGAGACGAAAAGGCGGAGAGCCTCGGCGCCTTTCCCTCCCCCCCGCCCCCCCCCGCCCCCCCCCCCGCAGTCAGGACGGTCTCCGGACGGTGCCTGCCTCACACAAGTCGTGACCTGGAGGGTCCCCCCCCCCGCCCCCCTTTCATTCCTTTCGTAAAGCACACGATGTTCACGAGATTCCAACGAGCACGGGGCCGAACCTGACCAAATCTGGCTGATCTACAGTTTCGTATTCGGAAACTCTGCATCTCCCGCAATTGAAAACATGGCCGCCGTCTCGAAATCTCTCGGCGCGAGAAGGCGTCTGGTGATGTGACTCCCTCCCGAGATCGCGCGGCGGAGATGGCTCGGGGAACGCTGCAGCGGGAGGGGGGGGGGGGGGGGGGAGCCAATCCTAGACAGTGAGCTTTAGTTTACACAAGTGAACGCCAACGGAGCAGCGAGGCGCCAAGACCGGAGAAAAGAAAACGGCGACCCCCCCGCGGAGGGGGGAGGCCGCCGCTCTCTTCTTTGCTCGTCAGCGTCGCCGCGCGCCGCGCGCCCCGCCCCAACACACAACACACACACACAAGCACACATCGCCATGTCGACCACCCCAGCCCAGCTTGCGCTCTGTCGAGTCGAGCGCTACCGGAGGGCTCTGAGCCACTCCGTCGCGAGCGGCACCGGCGGCTAGCGCGGCGCTTTGTCCCTCCTCCCCACCGGGAGTCGGGTGAATGAAATTCTGGACTGGGTCGGGCAACCCCATTCGGGTGTATGGACAGGGAACGAACGGCGAACGAAGGACTGTGGGGCGGCGAGGCGCTCCTAGCGGCCCTAGTGTGTTGGGTTTTAAGAGATTGTTAGACCTACAAAGAACTCTTCCCTCAGGGAGGGAGCCTAGGCTGCTAGAGTGCAGCGACGCAGCGAACAACGACGGACAAAGAGCCTGAGAACAACAGGATACACCGACCCACGAACACACCGGAATCATTCACCCAAACCAAGCAAATTATCAAGCAACCGCGACCCCAAATCACCGATAACTCAAACACGTCGCGAGAGACGGAGAGAGAGAGCGAGAGAGAGAGAGAGACTCCGCAGCGACGGCCGGAGCGTGTCTCCGTTGTAACTTCCCACGTAGCGGAGAGTCCGAAGGGGAGCGTCCTGTCGCGCGACCACGGCGATCACTTTGGATACAGATCGCGACGAGATATCTTCACGACCGAATAAATCTTGCCGTTGAGCGTGAACCTTCTAGACGCTTCTAACGAACAACCCTAAGTAGCAACCAAGGGGAAGAAACACCAAAGGGGCCAAGGGCTTGCATGTAGCTTGCATCAAGGGGAAAGATTCCCTCACCTAAGAAGCGAACCTACACCGATCTCCAAGGGGAGATGGCAAATTAAACCTCAAATCTCGAGCGGATAGAGCAACCGACTTGCTCGCCAAACACCTTGACCGAGAAGAAAGAAGCAAGGACCTACAAGCCAAGGGTAGCGGACCTAGGGAATGTGAGAGGAAGTTTCCGAACGCCAACGCCAAACGCCGAACGCGGGAAGGCAACGAAACCCTAACCAGGCCAAGCAGAACCTACGAAGAACAGGCCTGGACGACAACGAAAGTGAGCAGGTCCCAAGAAAGAACCGGAACCCAACAAGAAACGACAAGCCTTGCAAGAAACTAAACAAGCCTTCACAAGGTAACTCGAGAGCCTGAGACAAGCGCGCAGCGAGTGACAGGCGAACTGGCTCCTTTGGGTCAAGATTGCCCGAAAGGAGGAAACCTGGAATCTAGACCTGACAAACAAGCTAGAAGGAACGAAACAAGAACTCGAATTCTAGATCGCTAGGGACGAACCCTACCAACCTAGATGTACCTGAGCTTCACCGTGTGGCCGCACGGCGAAGGACCTGGAAACAAGAGCCTGGAAATCGCATCATCTAGGATGAATGCGACACCCCCCGACTAAGATCGAGACGTCTCCCGATGTCGAGCGGTGAACCTGGAAACAGAGACCTGGAACCTGGAACCTGAGCTGACCAGAGGTCAGAATCGGAACAAGAAGCAACGAAACATAGCGAGCGAAACGTGGAGACAAGAACACCCTTTGGATCCAAAGCGAGCACGAAATCGGCGGCTTAACGCGGCGGCCTCTTTCGTACGCACTGCCCCACCCACTTCTCCCTTTTACAGGAGCTTTGCTCGGGTGTTGCGCCGGGTGTAGAGCGCAGGCAGCACGCGTTCAGCACCTCCATGATTCGCTCTTGAACTCGGAGCCCTAGCCGAGGCGTGGGGCTAGCCTAGAAGGACGGGTCCCTTACCCAAGACATGGGATCAACGGGAGTGGAGCCTGGAGCGAGTGCGCGAAGACGGCGCATCGAGAACGGGGGGAAGAGGAGTATCCCTGGCCGACGAAGAAGTTGCTTCCGGGGACTCAACATCTTCTGGACAAGTCTCCTCGACGGAGCGATCATAATCATCAAGCAAATCAGAACAACGACGGAGCAACTCGGAACGAGGCTCCCAGGTGGCTTCTCGAAGAGAATAGCCACGCCACTTCACGAGGTACTCGATAGAATCGCCATGGCTACGACGATCGAGCAACTTCTCAACGATGTACTCGTCGTCAGCCAGCGGCTCTTCATCAACGAAAGTATGATACGGCCGGAGGTTCGAGATATGCACCTCCTCCTTGACTAACCGGTTCTCCAGATCACGGAGTCGGTACCTAGTGTCGGACAGAGCCTCTACGACGCGGTAGGGACCCGAGTAGATGAATTGCAACTTGTTGGCATGGCCTGGTAATCGCAGGCAGACGCGATCCCCAGGTTCGAAACGAGCTGGTCTTTGAGACTTGATCGTAGCGTCACGGACCGACTCAGCCTGAGCGGCTAGGGTAGCCTCGAGAGCGCTGGACCATGAGAGGCGGAGGCTCGCATTGAGCCTGGATGCGTACGAGCGAACGTCGGCGGACGCCGCCTCGAGAGCAGTTGGCGAAACGGTCTTCGGATCAGAGAGTTGAGCGGGCAGACGCAGCTCACGCCCAAAGATCAAAGACGCTGGAGACCGGGAGGTAACACGACCGGAAGAAGCCCTCAACGAGAGGAGTAGGAACGGCAAATGGTCGACCCAATGGCTGCCACCCTCGTTCGAGGCGCGCATCAAACGAATGAGCGTTTGCTGAGCGCGTTCGACGAAGCCTACACCTTCATGTCGGTACGGCTCTGTACTCGACAAATCAGTCCCGGTGAGCTCCAGAATACGCGAAACAAGAACCGAACATAGATTCGAACCGGCGTCGGTT
Source organism: Isochrysis galbana (assembly GCA_018136815.1). Classification (NCBI taxonomy): domain Eukaryota; phylum Haptophyta; order Isochrysidales; family Isochrysidaceae; genus Isochrysis; species Isochrysis galbana. The sequence continues at coordinate 4,064,036 of CM030934.1, forward strand.
CGAAGCTGCCTAGGGACTCCATAACGCGTCACAATCAAGCGGATGAACATGTCCAAGGCTACTTCCGACGAGGGATCCCCATTCGACGGCTCAGCCTCAATCCATCGAGTGAGCGAGTCGATGAAGACGACCAGCTTGTCGTAACCCGAGACTCCAGGCACGAAGTTGTGAGTGGGAGCCAGTGAGAGCACGTCGCAGTAGACCACATCAAAGGGGTAGGTACCCACGGAGAGACCGGAGGGCGACGCTAGAGCCCTAGGTAGCGGCTTGGCGAGGGTGCACTCGTGGCATTCCCGGACGTAGGATGCAACGTCGGAAGACATGCCAGGCCAGTATACCCGAGTACGAAGAAGACCAGACATACGAGAAACTCCGAGGTGACCGGAGCGATCGTGGTAGGCGAAGAGGTAGCGAGACCGCAACGAGGGCGGAACATAGAGCACTAGCGAGTCCGGGTCGGTGGAGTCAAGGACGGTGCGATAGTAGACGAGCCCATCGTGAACGACGAAACGGCGAAACATCTCGGATTGCTGAGCGGGAGCGGGAGCGGGAGCGACAGGACTGGAACACGAATCATCGTCGGCAATGGGGCCCGAGGCGACGGCCGGCGGAGGCGACCCTTGGCCTGATGGCTCGTGATTGACCGTCTCTCCTGAACCTAGGAGTGGCTCTACGAACGGATCTTCCGCCAGGGCCGCTCTCATCTCTTCGGAAGTCGGCGTACCCGGAGCCAAATAACTGGACTGGATGGCGGGCCCGGAATCGGAGGCTCGACGACGAGATCGGTCCAAGGCTTGAAGCCCTCGCGCCGTAGCTACGGAGCGCGTGATGGCAGCCACCGGATGGGACCGTTCATGCTCGGCTAGAGACTCTGAGCCGGGCTCACGTACCGCTAGCGACGCTGGGCCGGCGAGTGATTCATCTTCGTGTTCCGGCTCCAGGGATGCTAGCCGGGACAGCCCGTCAGCATCCTGATGAACAGCTCCCGGTTTATGTTCGACATCGAACCGGTAATCAGCCAACTTGAGAGCCCACCGAGTCAGCCGAGAGGCTGGCCCACCGGCTACTTGATCCTTCATGGTATGCAGCCATCGCAGCGCGGAGTGGTCGACGACTAACTTGAACCGACGCCCCCAAAGGTAGGGTCGCCAATTTCGGATTGATTCCAGGGCAGCCAAGAGCTCAATCTCGGTCACCGTCCAGTGGCGTTCGGCCGAGGTGAGACTGCGAGCGTAGTACCCAACGACTCGTTCACGGTTATCGTCTCCTAGCTGCGAGAGGATGCCGGCGATGCCCAACTTGCTAGCCCCATCGGTCTTGACGATGAAGGATCGACTCGAGTTCAGAAATGATCGAGCTAGCGAACTCGTCGGTAGAGAGCGCTTGACGCAATTCGTCGGCATGAGGCACGCCCACATCGAGATACGAGGAGGTAATCGACTCCGAAGATTCCGATGCTTGACGAGCGAGCCTATCGTTTGCTTGTTGGCGGCGAGCGGTGAGGGTGGATGAAGTAACCGCGGCGGCGACTATGTCGTGAATTTCAGAAGAATCGAAAGAATGGGCGTCACTCTCCTCGAGATGGAGAGGATCGTGATCAGGCTCGAGAGCAACTAAGCGGGATAAGCCGTCGGCGTCCCAGTGAGTGACTCCAGGTTTGTGCACGACGTCGAATCTATATTCGGCTAGCTTTAGGACCCATCGCATGAGGCGCGAGGCTGGACCACCGGTGACTTGATCTTTCATCGTGTGAAGCCAGCGCAAAGCTGAATGGTCTACGACGAGGGTGAAGTGGCGACCCCAAAGATAAGGCCTCCAATTTCGGATCGATTCTAGCGCTGCTAGAAGTTCGATTTCAGTGACTGTCCAATGGCGCTCAGCCGGACTCAAACTACGACCGTAGTATGCAACAACGCGCTCTCTCCCTTCGTCGTCTTTCTGAGCAAGGACGCCGGCGATGCCGAGCTTGCTAGCACCGTCGGTCTTAACGAGGAAAGGACGGTCGTCTCGAGGAGGTGCGAGTACGGGTTCTTCACAGATAGCTTGCTTGAGATCTTCGATAGCCTGGCGACAGGCTTCTGTTTGCGACTCGACCGGGACGTCGCACCCTTTCCGCGTGAGAGCGGTTAACGGCGCCGCACGGATCGCAAAACGACGGATGAAACGGCGGTAGTAGGAGCACAATCCAAGGAACGAACGGACGGCTTCGATCGAGTTGATTTGGGTTGGGTCGATTTTCGAGACAGCTTCCACTTTCTTGGGATCCATCCGAAGACCTTCACGCGAAACAACGTGGCCGAGATATTCAGCCGAGGTGGCAAAGAAAACGCATTTCGACATCTTGCAAGTGAGGCCCGCCCAGATGAGACGTTCCAAGACAAGATCAAGACGGTGTAACATTTGTTGGAATGACGACTCTTCCCTGGCCTGCAGCGAGTCACCTACACCTGTCGACCAGGCGCCGATATCATCCAAGTATGGCATACAAATCTCCCATGCCAGCCCACCGAGAACGGCGTCCATGAGGCGGCACATATACGAGGGACCGGATTGAACACCAAAAGGCAAGTAATTGAACTCGTACTTGCCGCGATGAGTAGTGAACGCGGTGATATGTTTATCGGACTCTTTGATCGGTATACCCCAGAAACCAGATGCCAGGTCCAGGGTGCAAAGGAATAGAGAATCAAGGTTGCCTTGGCCGGACGACAATCGGTCGATGGCTTCTACCGTGAGGGGAAGAGGGCTGTCCTCTAGACGAAGCTTGGAGTTGACGTCGCGATAATCTACGCAGAAACGTACGGAGCCATCCTTCTTAGTGACTAACACGACTCGAGAGGCCCACGACGAATTTGATTTCCTAATGATGCCCGCGGACTCCATCTTGCAAACTTCGTCCTCTATGATCTTCTCACCCTCTCGTCCAACTCTAGACGGTGCGTGACGGTGAGCTTCGGCTCCGGGGTTGAGCGGTAGCTCTACCTCCATCACGTGAGTGTGATTCGGGTTAGTCGGGTCAATTGCGAAAGCAGCGATACGTCGGGCCAGTAGACGACGAACTTGTTCACGTTGGGGCATCGAGAGACGGCCCTCGGGGTCGATCTTGGCTGCCTCGAGGAGCTTGCGTTGGTCCTCGTTGAGCGACTCAATCACATCCGGCGAGTTATTGTCACCGACGCGGTGATAAGTTCCAGCGTGAATCTTGAATCGAACCTGTAGCGAAGCTACAGGATGGAACGACGGAAGGTGTAGTGGTTTGGGGTCAGTATTGGCCACCGTAACCGCGATGGTGTGGTCGGATTTCGGCCTCTCTACTTGAGGGATGACGAGCGGAGAGCTGTCAATAGTCTCGCGTGTAGGGAGTCGGTCCACGAGCATGGCGCAGTCTTCGTGTTCTCGAAGAGCTAGCGGAATTCGGACGTGAAACGTCGCCCGATGATAGGCCGGGATCGTGATAGGTTCATGGGTATATAGGAGGTACTCGGAGCCACAAGACGCCGGCGCTTTGGCGGCAAACTCATCGGCCGTGTTGAAGAGCGGCTCGGAGACTAGCTGGTTGTCGTTTTCGGCGGCTTGCGGCCTTCGGAAGAAGTCAGTCGTGATTGGGTTCGCGGAGGTCGGACAGACCTGTGCACAAGTCATGCTGACAGGGACCACCGCTATCGGTGACGTCGAGACGCGAAAGATCGGCGGAGCGTCGGGGCTTGGACTGCCATTAACCTCAAGAGGAGCCACCGTGGATGGGGCACCGAGGGTGATAGAGCCGTCCGCGCTGTCGGAGGCGAGCTGAATCGAAGCGGCGTGCGTAGCTAAGAAGTCGTTCCCGAGCAGTAGCATCGGGTTGCCTTCAATCACCATGAACGTATGACGAAAGAGAAATCCACCGACGGAGAAAACGATTCGAGCCTTGCCTCGCGTGATAAGAGGTAGGCCGTCTGGGCCATGGAGCGGTGTCACTACGGCTTGCGGCAGCCGCTCGACGCATGCGTCGTTGGGTAGGCTGGACAAGAGGGAAGTGGTCACGACCGACGGGCCAGCTCCGGTGTCAGCGAGTGTGCTGTTGACCGTGAGGGCGGAGTCGGCTAAGATTACTCCTTCTTTGCCGGCAGCCTCGCCGGAGCGGCAGACCATTAGATCTCGAACATATAGACAATGCCTTGGGTAGGCAGATGGTAGGGTATCCACGACGCTCTCCGGCCGGTGCGCGGTCACGTGTGCAATGGTGTCGGACAAGGACGGGGTTGGTCGCCAGCGTCGTTGCTCGGGTGAATTCGTCGTCAAACTGGTCGTCGTCTCTTCGGGTACTCCGACTGCCGCTATCGTGGCAGAGGGCCTAGAGGGGTCGTCCTCGTTGGTAGCGGTACAGGGTGATAGCTTGGGACTAGTGTAGCCCAGGCCTCTCTTGTCGGTGGGGTGCCTCGGGTGGTCGGACATCTTTTCCCAATCCTTCTCGAGACGGGCTTGGGCTTCTGTCTTGGGTCTTCGAACTAATGAGGCTAGCTCTTCGGCGCGGATGCCTTTGGCTTCCACGAACTCGATCGGCGCTCGGACGGCAGCGGCGAGGTCGGATTCCTCGTCGGCGTTTCGTCCGGCTAGAGCTTGCGCTCTTATTTCGTCAGCGGTTTCGAGCGTGACGTTGGACCATTTCTGGTCCCCGTTCACTCCGAATGATTGCCATTGTTGGCGCCGCTTCCGGAGAGTCGTCGGCGTCGTCGGACGCGGCGAGCTCGCGCGTGCCGGAGGCGGGGCGGTCCATGGAGAGAATGGGTCGTGGAGTGTAGACTCGGAGGCGTGGAGTGGCGTGTCGTTGTCGTGGTTATCGTGGGTTTCTTTTTGGTCTTCGTGGTTGTCTGACTCGGGAGTAGCTGGACGGGAAACAACGGGGTCGGAAGAAACTTCACTCGTTTCCCTCCCCCTCTCATAACGATGAAGAGCCGACCACGGCTCGTAGGCGGTAGCCTCGGTCGAGCTAAGTGAAGGCCGGTCCAATAGGCTGCACCGCGCGCAAGCGAGTAGCTCTAACGCGGACAATTTCTTCGTCGACGTCTGGTCTCGCTGTTGGCTCAAATGTCGAAGAAGAACAGGCATCCAATGGATCGCCATCGCTCCAGCTACACCGACGTAGGTGCGGCTGCGAAGAGCGCCACGGTGCGGTGAAGGAGAGAGGTTAGCCATGGCCGACTCACGGCCATCCACGACGCAAGTTGGCTGGAGGGGCGGCAGCCCTTTGGTGAGGTACAACCCGGTGGCTTTCTGGTGTCCAGTGCCGTGCTCCCAGGGTTGGACGAATTGGGTCGGGGTCAACCCCCCGACTAAACGGCGAGCTTCCGCATGCATCCGAGGGTTCTCGACCGCTACAAACGGAGCAGTGGCGGAGGCCATTGACTTGAAGACGCGAGCGGCCGACTCAAGAGCGGCACGACGTCCGGGTTCTTGGGAGAGCCATTGACTGCTGACAGCGGAGAGGTACGTGCAGGGCGGGTGGGCGATGACTAGGTCCCAGCCTAGGTTTTGGACATGAAGCGCGTCGCCTTGGAAGTGGGGCACGTAATCGATCTCGGAAGGATACAAATCGCACGTAGCTACATCAGCACCGGCGAGTAGGAACATGGAGGAGACGACGCCGCTCGTCTCGCCAACGACGAGAACGCGTGGTGCGTGACAGCCAGACGTCAGCCCGTCTTGGACTCGTTGATTCGTCTTCGTGAGCTCAGCGCAAAGCTCATCGAAGTGCTTGGGTAGCGCGGCGGCAGGCGAGGCTAGGGTGCCATTGCGAGGCCGGCGAAGCTCTTGGGCTGCCTCCGTGAGGTGCCGAGGTAATACCACCGCAGAGCCGCTCGCTCGTGCACGAAGAGAGGCGAGAGCGTGGAGAGCGGGTGACGGGGTATCATCACGGGTGCCGACATCGGAGTTGTTTTGTTGAGAGGAATCGAAGGACTGGATCGCGGACGCATTGATCGCTGCCACGCGCATGATGGTGGTGGCAGTGGTATCGAGAGGCAGGCAGTGCTCGGAGGCGGCGACCGGTGGCCGCAGCGACGTAGGACGAATGGAAGAAGACTCGGATATCGACGACGTAGAGACGGGCTCGGAGGACGGGATTGACGAAGAAACTCGGAGAAGTGGGGTGTCGGACGGCGGCGACGGACGCCGCGGCCGCGAGACCACCGGTGAGAGACATGAAGGACATGGCTCAGGGACTCGGTTGGGCTGGCTCAATGGGCGTAGAAGCTCGGTTTGGGAGGCCGCCGTTCCTCGACGTGCAGAGGAGTTGTGGTCACTCTCCATGGTCACGTCGGAAGAGGAAACAGGCCAGGGATCGACGTCGTTGCATTCTGTCGTCGGCGGGGTCGGCGCCGGCGAAAGAAGGGACGTGGCTGTCGTAGAAGCCGGCTGCGGGGAAGGCTGAGGCCAGGGTGGTGGCTCTGCGGCAGCGGCTGGCGTGGGTAGTGGCCGAAGAGGTTCTGCAATGCGAAGCATTCTTCGGAGGACTTGGCTCGGGCTAGCGGGTGGATGGACCGCTGAAATTACGGTGGATTCAGACTCGAATTCGGAAGACTCGGCGACTTGAGAGGGGCTAGGAGACGGCTGGTCAAGCTCCTCCAGGGCTCTCGGTTGATGGGGTGGCGTGGGAACGCCGGTGGTCGACCGCGGACTCCGCGGTGACGTTAATTTGTACTCGGACTCGGACTCGTCGTTTCTGGCGTGCTGGACGCCAATAACAGGGCTAACTTTCGAAATGGGAACGGACGGGGCCGGCTCAAAGGTGAAGCCCCCTGGCGTCGCAACCGTCGGTGAGGACGAAGCTGAAGCTTGTGATGACAATAGGGGCACGGTGGCCAGCACCGGTTGGCTCGGTGCGGCCGAAATCTCGGACTCGGTGACGGGCTTGATTACGCGGGCTCGGGATGCACTGTCTTGTGCGATTGGACTCGGACTCGGAACGGAAACGGAAGGGATCGGCTCGGCGGCGTGCAGCCTGCTGGAGTGGCAGGCCGGCTGCGGCGAGACTCGGAACGGTGGCTCGGACAAGGACACAGTGGCTGTCGTCGAGGGCTTCGGCGTCAGCTTGTGTTTGGACTCGATACGCGGTGGCTCGTGAAACGGGGCTCGGTTGTGGTTGGAATTCTGGAAGTGACCGGAGATTCCAAATGACTCAGACTCGGGGCGCGGAGGACCGAAGGTGAACACTCCCGCGGAAGGAGTGGTCGTCGGAGGCTCAGTGAGTGGCTGGAGCTCCGTTAATCCTGCGGTCGACCGCGTGGTAGGACTCGGTGACGTTGTAAACTCGGACTCGGACTCGGACTCGGACTCGGATGGCTCAGAACGGGGTTTGCTCAAAACAGGCTTGGACTCGGACTCGAAAGAAAGTGGGGAAGAACCGGAGAACTGCGCCTCCATCGTCGTAGTAATGGAGACTGGTGATACCGGTGATGACTGGACTGGGCTCAGACTCGTAGATGGGCTCGCGGTGGCGTAAGACGAAGAGGGTAATTCTGAACGTGACTTGGACTCGGACTCGTACTCGGGAGACGTTTTGTGGCTCGGACATGCGAAATTTGATTTGAAGGATTGAAGGTTGGATTGGGCCTGCGGCGGCTGGATTTTCGCAGACCGTGAGGTCTTGGACTGGGGATGCTTGAGGAGTGGCGGGGGGTAGCGGTTGAGCGGCTTGAGTTGATAGAGAGGCGGTGACGGTTGACTTGGTTTTGAGGACTCGTGCGTGATATCGAGAATCAGGATGGAATCATCGGCATTGGGAGAAATAGGGGCAATCGGCGAGGAGGCAGGAGAAAGAGGGGGATGGAGGTGGCAGGGCTTGTCTGGAACTTGGGGAATCTTGGGGTACCGGTTGGAGGCCGTAGAAGTACTCGGCCGTAGCGTAATACGATCTTTTGGTGGGTGGCGTTCAGGCCCACTACCCTGGACTGGTAGCGGGGTAACAGCGCGGACGTGGGCCCCGCCGGCGACCTACTGGGCCGGACGGAGAACAACCATCGTGCGGAGGCGGCGGTGGACTTCTGGGTCGTTACCACACTCGCCACTGCCGCCTTCGCAGAGAAAACGAATGTATGGTTGGCAAACGACGGGGTTATGAGCTCCGTCGCCCGTGCCATACTTCCACAAGTCTGCCTCGGGCGTACCAGATGGAGCCCGGGGACGAAAGGCGCAGTACGCGCAGCCGTTGGCGTCGGTCCACTCCTTGACGTCGCGGTCTAAGTCGTCGAGACGCGGCGCCGTCATGGTGGCATCCGAGGGACGGCAGCGCGTGAGCGCAGCGCGAAGGGCCGGGTGACCCGCGTAACGAGAGATTTGCCAGAAGCGGGCTCGCGCTCGAGACCAGCTACCTGGATCCCATTCCGAGAGGCCCGAATCGGCCGGAAGCCCAAGGCCGTTCGGAGGGGGATCACATTGGCGACGGGAAGACGTGCTTTTGCCGAGGGGACGGTCAAGAAGTGCGTCCGGTAACGGAGACGATGCGGAGTAATTCGTAGGCGGAGGCGGAGCCCGACGATTGTCAGCGCCAGTCGCCTTGCGGTTCGAGTTGTTGTTTTGCGATTTTAATGCCTCGGCCACCGCCGCTTGGACGGCGGCGACCATCGAAGCCGTAGTGTCTGCGGAGGAATCGTCACCGCTTGCTCCGTGTAGAGAAGATATTCGGACGAGGTAGACGCCGGAGCTTTGGCCGCAAACTCGTCGGCAGACTCAAAGAGAGGTGTATAGAGTGGCTGCCTAGCATCAGCAGCAGCCTCACCCTCCGATCCGGCCGGGATCTCTCGTGTTGCCGTCGACCTCTCCAGAAAGTCGACAGTCAGCGGCTGACCGGGTGACATCGAGATAGCTCCGACGAAGCCAGAGTCCGCGACTGGGGGCGGCGCCATGGAAACTCTGACTACACATTCGGAAAGGACTCTTGAAGAGTCATCTGAATCGCCAGAGGCCGGACGGAGGCGGAGGCTTCCTTCCGAGCTCGCGGCGTCGAGAGAAATGGTAGCGGAGTGGGCGGCCAAAAAATCGTTCCCGAGCAGCAGCATCGGGTTTCCTTCGATGACCGCGAACGAATGACGGAAGAGGCGACCGGACAAGGAGAAGACGAGGCTAGCCCGGCCCCTAGTGATGAGAGGAAGGCCGTCCGGCCCATGTAGGTTGGGGACGGTAGCGTCCGATACGCGTTCGACGCAAGCGTCTTCAGGTAGTCGATCGAGAAGAGCAGTGGTGATTACTGACGGGCCCGCTCCAGTGTCAGCCAGGGTGCTGTTCACCGTGAGGGCAACGTCCGGGAGAACGAACCCTTGAGCTGCGCGGTCGCCATCGGCACGGCAGACCACGAGATCGCGGACATAGAGGCAGTGACGAGGGTAGGTCTCTGTTTTTAGGTTCACCGCTCGACGCCTACGGACTACGGACGCGTGGGTAGCCAAGGATGGAGTCTCAAGAGCCTTACCCGGATCCTGAGGTCAGTCCATCTCCACACGGGGGCGGTCTCCCGGCGCGCACGCCGGCGCTGAGGCTGGGGGGGCGGGCCGCCGCCGTCGGCGGCGGCGTCGGTATGTTGTATTCCTGCCCATCTGAAGGCTGTAAGGAAGCTGGTAGGAAGGCAGAGGATGTCTTGGCAAGGCGACGGAGGCAGGATTTTTAACAGTAGGGAGGCAGGAATTCTAACAGTAGGCGGAGTACAGGATTTTTAACGGTACGAAGTACGAAGGCAGGAAGTTTTAACTGTAGAAGAAGAGCGCGGAATTTTTAACTGTAGAAGAAGAGTGCGGAACTTAACTGTAGAAGAAGAGCGGAGAGAAAAAAAAACTTCTTAATAGTCTCGCCGCGCGCGCGACCCTGCACAGTATCTACGCAGCCACGCCCGCTTCCCTTCCCTCCCCCTCCACCTGCCTTGCGGCTCGTCCCCTCGTGCTCTACCTAGGGGCTGGGTGTAGTGGGTTTCTAGCGGCAGACGGTGTGTACCGATTCTCGACGGCCTGGTTCTCACCTTCCTCCTGTGCCATCGGGCTACCGGCTGATGTGTGTTTGTTTTTTGTGCTGGGCGTCAGGCAACTGTGGTCATTATGACTAAGGTCTGTCGTCGGTTGGTCGGCTCGCGACTAGCGGCTAGGGGTCGCTTGGTTAGGCAAGACGCTCTGCTATGTTGAGGGCTTTCGCTACCAGTGATAGATTCGTGTTCATTACCAGGGCGCCTTTGTTGTTAGTTGAAAAGACGGGGGCGCTGAGGTCGTGTGGAGATTTGATTTTCGGCTTCCTTCCTTGGGTGGCCTTGCGCGTGCGTGCGGTTGAGAAATCGTCCGGAGGTTCACGACCTCTGACGAGGACCGTGAACCTGCTTAGAACTCTCTCGATAACCGGCACGTGGTGGAAGGTGTGATTTTCAAATTCCACCTTGTAGAAGTCACCAATGATGTATCTCCATGCTATTAGGTAGAGGGCTTTGAGGCTGTCCGGCGTCGGGGAGTTCGGGTACGCAAATAGTCTGTCTTTGAGTTTTTGAGTCGTCGATCTGTCTTTCGCCGGGGTGTATCCCGCTATAGCTTCTATGGTTTGAAATATCGGGAGCGTGGACGGGCACCTAGCTAGGTGCGTCGAGTTCTCTCTGTGTTTCCCGCAGAGCCTACACTTTGTAGTGACCGCCGCTGTGAAACGGTTGCGCGTACCCAGCCTCCTATGTGTAACGTGTTTAAAATGTAGGTGTTTGTCTGTGTGTTTTAACAGGGGGTGAGTGTAGAGTTTCGCCACGTGCTTCCACTCGTCGTGTGTCAGGCCAATCTTGCGGGCCCTAAGAAGAGCGGAGAGGAGAAGGAGCGGGGCTCGAACTTCAGAGCGCTCCGTCCGGACTCGAACTCGCGACCCAGAGCAAAAGGCGGTGGGGTGAACCACTATGCCACGCGAGAGTTTACGTAGCCATAGGGCCGAGGGGAAGGGCTGAGAACCGCCCTATATACTCTGGGTTTTTTTTCTCTTCTTTTTCACTCTTCTTCTTCTTTCTTCCTCTGTTCTGTTTACTGTTTTTACTAAATTTCTTTTACTGTTATTTCTTTTTGCCTCTGAGACATCGCGAATGCGACAAGTGTGTGTGTCTCTGTCTGGTCTCTCTTTTCTCTCCGTATATGTACTGCGTGGCTTTAGCTTTCAATTATTCTCTTTTATTTACAATCTTTACCCTTGTTTCATAGCATAATCCAGCATATTGTGTGCTATACCGTATCTAAATAGGCTCAGTGCATTAATATCGACATTAGCGCATACGTACGTATGTGTACGTACGTATGTGTGTGTAGTTTTAGTTGTCTAATATGCGCGCAAAGCGCGCTGAGAAATTTCGAGCAAAATTCGAGCGAAATTTGGGCCGAGCCGTCCAGAAAGTTGTAGCAATACTAGCGAAATTTAGCAACGAAATTTGGGTGGGGCGGGCGCGAAACTCTGGCCGGGCCCAACCTTTGGCTCTCACCGACGCTTGCCGCTCCTCCAGCCGCCAGAGGGAGGGAGAGGGCGGGAGGGAGGGGGGGGAGGGGGGGAGAGAGGGGGGGGGGGGGGGGGGGGGGAGAGAGAGAGAGAGAGAGAGAGAGAGAGAGAGAGAGAGAGAGAGAGAGAGAGAGAGAGAGAGAGAGAGAGAGAGAGAGAGAGAGAACCCCCCGTTTGCTCTCGGGGGATTTTTTCTCCCCCCGATAGCTACTGGGGGATCCGCTTACGGCACCTTCCATGAGCAATCTCCCAACAGCTCTCGGGGGATTTTCTCGGTCCCCCGATAGCTCTCGGTGGGGCTGTTGGCGATCGGGAGAAAATTTCCCCCCGATAGCTCCTGGGGGCCCCCGAGAGCTCCTGGGGGGCGTTGGCTCCTGGGGGCCTGGGGGGTAACACATGGATTCTAGACCCAGTCGCAATCTATAACAAATCGAGAGCAAGAGGGGCTGTTCCGACTGGTGGCCTGCGTAGAGTTCGAGGGGCCGCACGGCCGACTCGCGGCTCCAGAGCTCTCGGCGGCGCGCCGCAGCGGTGCAGGAAAGCTGAAGAGGGCGCGGGGACCAGCGAGATGTCGAGCAGCACTGGCTCTGGGGGCAGCAGCAGCGAGAGCGAGAGCAGCAGCAGCGAGAGCAGCAGCGGTAGCCGGAGGCGGCGTGAGCGGCGGCGCGAGCGGCGGCTCGAGAGGAAGGGCAAGAAGGAGAAGAAGGAGAAGAAGCGTAAGAGGGAGAAGAGGGAGAAGAAAAGCAAGAAAAGTAAGAGGGAGAAGAAGCACAAGAAGGATCGGCGTGACAAGGAGCACGTTCAGCGCAGCATCATCACAGGGAAACGAATCCACCGAAAAGACGGCGACATCGCGGACGCGGAGGGCGAGGCTCGTCGCGCAGCTCTGCTTGCCCACATGAATGAGGGAGAGGGTGTTGTGTGGGAGGGCCCGGCGGCCGCTACTGCCTCGGGGCGACGAGCTCCCGGCCGTAGCTCGCTCGCCGATCAGGCGTGTGCCGATCCAGCGTTGATGAGGCTCCTCATGGAGCAGGGGCACGAGGCGCAGGCCAGCAAGCGGCAGAGACTAGCCTCGATGGTTCGAGCCGAAAGCGATGGATACGGCGATGGTTGACGTTTACGCATCGCTCTGCTTCGGGAGGGCTTCGGGAGGGCTTCGGGAGGGCTTCCGGATGGCTGGCGACCGCGCAGAGGCCAGCGAGTGACGGGCAGAGGCTCAGCTCCAAGGGAAGGCGGGGCAAGAGCAACGGGCACGGAGGAGCGTATACAAATACGCGGTGACGCGTACACAAACAAAGAGCACAGGGCTCGACGGCGACGACTGGGGTGGACGCGCTCTGGATTCAGCTGCTGCACCCGCCTGCTGCGGCATGACAGCTTCTTGCGAAGAAGAAATGTCCCACGTGCGATTGCGGCAATACTTCAAGCTTCTTGCCAATTTACCTACTGTGTTGTTGCACTAGCGAGGATCCTTGTAAAAAACTCATCGCTTTGTGAAGCAACTGCCTCCCGAAGTACATGTTAGACAGCGGGCCACAATGGACAATGGACACCGGAGTGTGCCCTTGCCCTAAAAAAGACTTCTTTATATTATGCTTCTCGCCTCGCACGCGGCACGGGACCAAACTCCTGTAGCCGCTCTTATCCCCTGTCCTTCCCCCCTCAACCTGCCTTGCGGCCACTCCCCTCGTCCCTCGTACTCTATACTCTACATCGGGGGGGGGACAACTTCCTAATCGTGATAAATCAGCAGGCAGCAGCAGCAGCCAACCTACTTTTTATAAGTGGGGGTCAATGGGGACCTCGCGCCCCCCCTCACTCAATCGCGTACACCCCCCGGGGTGGGCCCGTACAATCAAAAAATAATCTTAAAAAACTGGCCCCGTTACTTGCACGGCGCGAGGCAGATTGCTGGTGCTACCCCTAACTACCTCCCTTTCCTACCTCCTACCTCCTACCACTACCCCTTTCCAACCTACTTTTATAAGTGGGGGTCAATGGGGGCCTCGCGCCCTCCTCTCTCCATCGCGGACACCCCCCGGGGTGGGCCCGTACAATCAACCTCAGCCCCTGCCCTCTAGCAGGGGCTGGGCAATCATCATCCTGGCATCGAGGGTTACATGAAAGTTACGCGGGAAGCGATGCCCCAAGGCGGATGTGTCCGTGTAAATAAACGTAGAAGTGCCAAATCGGGCGTTTGCCCGATTCGACCTTCACTATTTCTTCTAAAGCGGTTTTGGCGCGCTGTTGGTTGCCCCTAAGGACTAAGGACATGAAAGCCGTCACGCTCTAAGGCGCTAGCCAAGTGGCGCGTCTTGGTTTTGTATGCTTTGACTGGGTCAAAGATGCGAAAGACAATGTACGTGGTGACCTCCTTGAGGGAGGACCGGATTGCGCTCGACTTGCGTGGGGCCGAGTCGGCTAGCGCACCGTAGGTGACCGTGAATTCGTGCTGTGGGACTCCCGAGAGAACCGCTTGTAGTTTGTCGCCGTATGTCCATCCCATCTGGGGTGGCATCCAAGCCCTCTAGCTCGGAGAGAAGGAATTTCATGAAGGTACAGTTTGTGGGTGGGCATGCGCTGGCCCGACCGCCGATCAGCGAAAGAAGTGAGCTCACTGCCGTCGAGAGGTTTCAAAACGCACGTAGCTGGCTGGCTTTGAACAGAGGGCGGGGGGGTTCGTGCCGTTTGGGTTGGTTGTGGTGTGAAGGGGGAGTGGGAGAGGGAGTCTTGTGTTGAGAGAGGGCCCAAGGCAGGGCACTGAGTGATTGGTACTAGTGGCCCACAAGAGTGGGGTGAAGACGAGAATTGTGTCAACAAGTTGGAAAACAGAGGCATGGGGTGCTCTCCGTATGGGGTTGATGGTTGTGAAGTGCCCTCCCATGTTGGGTGCACTGATGGTAGAGGTTTCCACCATGGGGAGGGCAGCTGAGCTGCCCTCCCACATGAGGTGCTCTTGGGGTGGGAGGGTTTCCCACTGTTGGAGGGGGTCTCCAAGACCCCCTGCATGATGCGCAGAGCCATGGTGGCAACCTGTTCGGTGCCAGTGCTCGCCACCCCGCGCGCTTGCGCGGGTGTGGTTTGGATGGGTTGGATGGGCTCTGAGAGGGCTTTCTGACGAGCCGCCTCGGGCGGCGTGGGGCGTCCCAGGTGGGGCGCGGTGGCGAGGGTCGCCTGGGGCTCGGGAGCGGTCGCGGCACGCTCCATAGTTCAAACTATAACAATAGTTCTTGTAGAATTGTATTAGTATTAGGTGTAGAACATGGGAACCTATTGTTAATTAAAATAGGGGGCAATGGGGGCGCTCTGCGCCCCCCTACACCGGGCACTAACTTCCCTCCGGGGGGGCCCGTCAGTCACTCTCACGCCCTGCCTCTTGGCATGGGCTGAGCACTCAACACTCTGACCCAGACCCCCAGTGGGCGCGGGTCGAGACTCGCACTCCTAGGCCCACTCGGGCCAGCACTCGTACTCACTCTTCCCCCCCTCTCCTGGTCACCAGGCAGACAGAGGCCTGCAGGGGGCACACAGGACCGGCGAGGCACGCGAGGGAGAGGCAAGAGGGGCCAGGGGTTGAGCCCCAGCCTCTACTGCCCCCTGAGCTGCCTGGCTGGCCCTCTGCCCTCTGGGAGCCCCCTCAGGACCCCTGAGAGCAGGTCGTGGCGCGCGCCATGGGCACGCGCCGCGGGAGAGGGCGAAGAGAGAGTGGAAGAAGGGAGAGCGGAAATCGTCAGTCCCCGGACCGGGGATTCACCGATAACCGCGACCCGTTTACCTTAGTAAACGGGCGGAGTGAGAGGCTGGCGACAGGCGGAAGAACGGAGGGAGCGGCGCAAGTTCGGCCAGGGATGCCCTCTCAACGTATAGTTCCCCGGGCGCCGTCGCTTATTCTGCGGAGAAATGCTCGGGCAGGCTCGCCTGCCCCAAGGGCCTCTCACTCTCAACGGGACGACTGCAAAAGCTCGCTCCCCCCCCCCCGGTGCTTTTTCCTGGTAAATCTTCAATGTACAGGTTACATTGGCGAGACTAACTGGGTTTCCACCCGTATGAGCTTGTGGGGAGTTCGTACGGGAGCCGGGGGCTTGCGAGGGGGGAGGTATAATCAGGTGCTTACTTAGTTTTGTTTGTGCCTTGGGACTTGGTGCGGTCATGTGTGTCATGGCTTGGCGTGTTAGTGCAAGTCTAGTGAGAGTAGAGGTACTAACGCTCAAGAATGTGTTTTTGTTTTTTAGGTGTAGAACATGGCAAGGGGGGGGGTAAAAAAAAAAGGGAACCTCAAGTTGCACCCTCTTATCATACTCAGGTCCTCAACCAGTGTCATGTGACGGTATGGCGGAGCATCCGGGACGGGCGCCGCGCCCAGTGCCGCCTCAGGCTCCTCGCGTTGCCATTCCTCATTCCTCCAGTCGGAAGCGGGCGCGGCGAGACAAGATCGTCGATTTGGTGGAGGAGGAGGGGGAGGAGGGAGGAGGAGGAGGAGGGAGGAGGAGGAGGAAGTGGAAGTGGAGGACTCGTTCGTAGGGACGGTAAACGAAGTGAGGAAGAGTCTACAAAACAATGTCTCCCTCCCTCCCGCGCCGTGCAAGCGACGGGAGCGCGCGCGGCACCCATCTCTCTCCTCTCTCTCCTCTCTCCTCTCTCCTCTCTCCTCTCTCCTCTCTCCTACTCTCCCCTCTCTCTCTTTCTCCCCTCTCCTCTTCCTCACTCTTCTCCCTCTCTCTCTTCTCTCTCTCTCTCTCGTCTCGTACTTTCTCTCTTCTCACTCTCCCTCTCTCTCTCTCTCTCCTCTCCTCTTTATGTCTTCTCTTCTCTTCTCTCTCTCTCTCTCTCTCTGTCTTCCTCTCTTCCCCCCCCCCCCGTCCCCCCTTCCCTCTCTCTTCCTCTCTCTGCGCCCCGCGCTCTGTGCTCTGCGCTTTGCCTCTCTCGCACCACCCTCTCTCCCTTCCTCCCTCCCCTTGTCTCTCTCCTCCTCTCCCTGCCACACTCCCCCCCCCCCCCCCCCACTCCCAGCCCCTCCTCCTCTCTGCGCACTCTCTCGGCCCTGCCTCTCTCCCTCTCCCCCCCCCCCCCCCTCTCTGCCCCTCCCCCCTCCCCCCCTCTCCCCCCCCTCTCTCTCTCTGCCTCTCCCTCCCCACTCTCTCTCTGCCTCCTTCCCCCTCCCTCTCTGCTGCAGCGGCGATGACAGCGGCGGCCGCGGTGCCAGCAGCAGAGGCCCCACGCCTGACCAAGGGCGCTCTGAGTGCAACGGACGAGTCAGATTCTGAGGCGACCGTCGGTGGGCTCTCCGGCACAGATACGGAGACCGAATCGATTGCCTCCTCGCGCTCTGCCGAGCGCAACCGGAGGAAGAAAGAGCGTAAGAAGGCGTCAAAGAAGGCCCTAGCGCTGCAGCGCGCGGCGATCCTTGCACCGGCCGAGGAGGAGCCGCAGTCGATCCAAGTCGAGTACGTCTCTCAACAGCCCGTTGAGGACCTGCTGGGCACCGCCGAGCTCAAGGAGTTTGTGCAGGCCTTTTCGCGCTTCTCGACGCCAGAGGAGCTGACGGGTTACCGTAAGGCGGGTGAGAAGGACGAGGTCGCAAAGAAGAAGGATGAAGCCAAGCAGAAGGCCGGTGACGCCGACGCCGAGGATGATGAAGGTGAGGGTGGTCTCTCAAGGAAGCAGAAGAAGAAGATGAAGCGGTTGACCATCGCTGAGCTCAAGCAGCTCGTGTCTAAGCCAGAGGTAGTCGAGGCGTGGGACGTCACAGCATCTGACCCGAGGCTGCTCGTGCTGCTGAAGTCGACGCGTAACACCATCCCTGTACCACGCCACTGGGCTCAGAAGCGCAAATTCCTGCAAGGCAAGCGCGGAGTCGAGAAGCCACCTTTTCAGCTTCCTGAGTTCATCGCTGCCACCGGCATTGAGAAGATCCGCGCCTCGGTGATGGAGAAGGAGAATGCGAAGAGGCTGAAGGGCAAGATGAAGGAGCGCGTGCAGCCAAAGATGGGCAAGATTGATATCGACTATCAGGTATTGCATGACGCCTTTTTCAAGTTTCAGACAAAGCCACGCATGACGCGTTTCGGTGACGTTTACTATGAGGGCAAGGAGCATGAAGTACTGCTCCGTGAGAAGCGGCCTGGGCAAGTCTCGGAGGAGTTGCAAAAGGCGTTGGGGATGGAGTCCGGGGGGCCGCCACCATGGCTCGTCAACATGCAGCGGTATGGTCCGCCGCCGTCGTATCCGAACCTAAAGATACCAGGCCTGAACGCACCCATCCCGGAGGGCGCAACCTACGGCTACCACCCAGGCGGCTGGGGCAAGCCTCCCGTAGATGAATTCGGCCGGCCGCTCTATGGCGACGTCTTTGGAACTTCAGGTGGCGAGCCAGAAGAGCAGTTCGCGAGCTCGCTCTCGCGAGAAGACTGGGGCAAGCTGGATGACGAGGAAGAGTCGGAGGACGAGGAGTTGGACCAAGACGAGGAAGAGGGAGACGATCAGTCTGAGCTGTCTCCCGAGGAGATGGCCGCCGGGATCTCATCCATTGCCTCACAATCATCGCTGCCATCGGGCATGGAGACACCTGACTCCGTGCATTTGCGCAAGTCGCTCGCCGCCGGACAAGCGACTCCGGATGGCATGGATACGCCCGATTCGGTCGCGCCACGCCAGCTGTATCAGGTGCTGCCCCAACGCGACGCGCGTGTGGGAGGGGCGGCGTTCGGCTCGTCGCACACATACGATCTGAGCAGCGCAAACGGAGGCGGCGCGGCCGCATCCAGTGCAGCCACTGCCGGTGGGGCCGGCGGGAGCAACTTGAGGGGGATGGCGAACGAGGGTGTGGCACTGGCGCTGGATCCATCGGAGCTCGAACGGCTCGACGAGGCTACGCTCAAGGCACGGTACGAAGAGCAGAGGCGTGCGGAATTGGCAGCAAGCGCGCCAGAAGACGTGTCGGACATCATCGAGGAGCAGGAGCGCAAGCGGAGGCGGAGACAGGAGGCAACTGGCAGGCGATAAGTGCTGGCGGCTGGCTTCCACGTGTGTGCACGTGCGCCACTTTGAGCGCTTTGTCTCCGTAAGATCGAGCCCGATTTGCGACGTCGGTCGTTCCGCGCGACTTGGGGCTGGGGCGACGGCAGGACTGACATGACCTGTGTTGGAAGCGATGTGGGTGTTGCCGCCAGATGGGCGTCTCGCTTGCGCATAGAACTATGGCAGCGCCGTCAGAGAGTCATCGTCCGACCGCCTCTTTGATGGTCTTGATTTTCGTTCAAGGTCGCCTTCGTGGCCTTTACTCTCCATTCAAGGCACAATGACGGTAGCCTCACCAAAACCATCCGAAAAAAATAGACTCGCCTCACTTCTTGACTTGCTTCTTGCGGGCGAACCGCATACCCGCGTACGCATGCTGACACTCTTGGTTGTCGTTGGCGTGTGCTTGGGTGGAGCATGAAAGGTTGGCACAGCCACTATGCACCGTGCGCCCTAGCACGTTTTCGTTGCCCATTCTTGCTAGCTCGCCTCCGTCTCCTTCCCTACCTCCCCTCTTCCCCTTGCCTCACGGGATTGATTTTCGTCTTCCACAACCCATACCTACATGTGTCTTTTTTTGTTGTTCGCCCAAACCTAGTGTCAGAATAGAGGTCGATGGGGAGGCGCCTCGTTCCCTCCGCATCGGGCACAACCTACTTATAGTAGGGGTCTCCTGGGAAGGCGCCTCGTGCCCTCCCCTTCAGGCACTAACATCCCTAGCCTCCGGTTGGGACTGTCAGCTCACGTCTCACATCTTCATGCCCTGGCTTTTGGCATGCAGCTGGAGCATGGCAAACCCGCCCCCGCCGACCGGCGAACTGCCCGCAGTCAAGCGAACAGGAAGTGCGACCAAGGGGGGGGAAAGCGCTCTCGCGGATCAGCCGACGAAGATACGGAAAGTAATCTCATCATTTACGATAATTGTTTCTAGCATAAGTAAGGCGTAAGGCGCGGCCTCCCGTTCTCACAAGTGGCCCGCAGCGGGGAGATTTCCCCTTTTATGATCGCAAAGTAGTTTTATGATTTTCCAACTAAGTTTATACTTCGTCGCGATGGAGCGCGCCGGCGCGACTCCCCTCTTCTCCGGACCTCCCGCCGAGGACACGTGGGCAAATGGGACTTCCTTGTATGTCAGGACTGGTGGTGTGCGATATCCACCAGGAACATAATACTTCACAATGTATGCTGAGCATGTCACTTTGTGTACAGTGACCTCTCTGATCATGAAGCGCTTGGCCTTGGCAGCCAATGAGGTTGGCTCCTGCCCAGGTTTGCACTTGTAGAGAAGCACATCTCCTGGGACATACCTCTTCAGCTTGCCCCCTTCTGACTTAAATTTGGAGAGAAGCTTTGCTGAAGCATGGAAAAGTGTCCATTGTTTAACCGCATTCAACAAAGTAGTCCTGCACCCCATGAAGAAAGAGTACAAAGGAGGGGAGGATGGGCTGCTGCAACCTGAGGTAGAGCAGTGAGACACATAGCGGCCATCCCAAGAGATGCGCACACCATGCTCCAGCTTGATTGCAACTCCATGTGTAGTGAAGAGCAAATACCAATCCTCTGGACCTGCTTCACCTGACTCAGTCCCCCATACAGCAATGCATGGGAATGCATCGTAGGTGTCCAAGTGCCTATAATTAGTGAGGTTGCACGAAGCTACAACAGTCCAATTGGTTATAGGAACATCTTCACCCAAGGAGTTCTGAATAGTGTGAAACACAGCACCATGATTCCTGAAAAGCACATCTGAAAAGCATGCAAAAGGACAAGTCTTAGTGTGATAGTGTGGATAGAATGGGATTGGCAAGGGGGGTGAGTACGTGCATACATCTTTTTGAATGTGATTGTGCCACACAGACAGGTCGTGATGGAAGTGCTCTGATGACCACTCCCACCACCACAAGATGGGCTCATCTCTGCATCGGTGTGAGTGGAAAGCCCTCATCCATAGACCCAGCAGAGGCTCATAGCATGCTAGGTTCTGTCAGGTTCTCCACCCACACCTTCAGCACACGTAAGATGGCCAAAGCAGACAAGCAGTGCAAACACAAAGAGGCACTTAGTGGAAGGGACATCTCACCATCAAACATGTACTTGCATTCAGGTGTACAATTGTTAAGAATAGAACAAAATGAATCTTTTTGTCTCTTCCTCTTTTCACCCGCATTGCCCTGTGTGCACAAGGCATCACAAGGGGTGAGGGTGTGTGCAGAATGGGAGAACCTCCCTCCCTCCCTCCCTCCCTCCCTCCCTCCCTCTCTCCCTCTCCCCCTCCCCTCCCCTCCTCCCCCCCTCCCCCTCCCACAACTCACCTTCCCTCCCCTCCCCTCCTCCCCCCCCTCCCCCTCCCACAACTCACCTTCGGGACGAAGTTGACCACGCAGCCATGCTGCACCTGTGCCCCACCAGACGCCATCACGCCGATCTCCTCGTCTTGGTCGCGGCATGCCTTGTTAGCCTGTGTAGACAGGAGGGTTGGGGTGGGGAGCGGGGGGAGAGGCAAAGCGCAGGGCCCGCTTGTGCTGGCACATACCTGTGTGATGTGCTTTGCGGCAGCGATGCAATTCTTCGGCTTGAGGTCGAACTCGTCCGGATAGTGGACCACGATCCGCGAGGTGTGATGGTGCCCAAAAAGTGATGAGGGTGATGGCGGTGATGTGCCCCGCAGCTCGCTCTCCATGTGCATGATCTCCGTGTGCGCCACGCCGCGCGTCGGTCGTCGGACCACCGTCTGGAAGTTGTCGGCGATACGGAAGCCATACAGGTTGTCGACGTACAGTCCTGTCCAGCGCCCAGCGCGGGCGCTTGGCGCCGGGGACAGGTTGGGAGCTGGGAGTCGCAGGGCATGGGGGCAAAGCCTGCGGCAGTGTGCACGGCATTGGGGCGCACGGGTGTGAGCAGCAGGCGGAAGACTCTCGCCATGCTGCGCCGGTGAGGCGGGAGCGCGTGGGGGGGGGCTGCTGCGGCGCGGGGGGGGGGGGGACAGTTGGTTGCGAAGGAGGGAAATCATAAAAGTAGTTTTATGATTTTTTAAATAGTGTCGTTACTTACCAGTCCCAACCCAGGGACCGGGCCAAGTTGCGCACCCTTAGGTGCCAACCATCGTTGTAGTGGTGCAATTCTTGCGCGTAAAGGATATGGATTCCTCCCCTAATCTCGCTTGCGCTAGAGTAGACGCTAGTTTGTGTTTCGCTCCATTCAAATTGTGCCGTAAATATGTGAAATATGTACGAAAATGTAACGATACGTAATCCGGAAAAGTTGACCCAAATATGTAGTTCAATATGTCACATATTTTTACCTAGCCCTACCCCCTCTCTCCCTCTCTCCGTTCTCCTCCAGACCTCTGTCCCTGCGGCGCGTCGGCGCGTCGCCATGCGGCGCGCCACGGCCTGCTCTCAGAGGCTGGGGGCTCCCAGAGGGCCAGCTAGGGTAGCTCCAGGGGCAGTGGAGGCTCGGGCTCAGCCCCTAGCCCCCCCTGCCTCTCCCACGCTTGCCTCGCTGGCCCTGTGGCCCTGGGAGCTGGGAGCCGCCCGAAGTCTTCTGTGTGCCTGGCGACCAGGGATGGGGGGGGGGGTCAGCTCGAGGGCAGGCCCATGCTGGGCGTGGGAGTGCGAGTCACGGCCCGCGCCCACTAGGGGTCTGGGCCAGGCGTGTTGATTGGCCCAGCCCCTGCCAGAGGGCAGGGGCTGGGGTGCTGGGGTTGAGTGTACGGGCCCACCCCGGGGGTTGTCCGCGATGGAGATAGGGGGGCGCGAGGCCCCCATTGAACCCCACTTATAAAAGTAGATTCAGTACATGGTCTTTTATTTATAGCTAGCGGTAGTCAGTAGTAGGCGCTTGAACAATCTCCCATTTTTGTTTTTTTTGACCTTTATTGTGACAATAGCGTTGGAGGAAGGGCAAGATAGTAGCAGTGTAGGCGTCTTCAAGAGTATAGGTGATAGACGATTACGCCCGCGCGGGGGTTGTTCCTCATGCCAACCCGGTAGAAACTTAGTTCGCCCTATTATTTAAGAAATAGGTTGTTTTAGGACTTGCACTAGCGCCCACGCACGCCCACCTTAGAACCGTCTCTGCTCGCGGTCCTCAAAGAATTTTCCATGCTCCTATGGCCGAGGGATAAACGGCCATCTGAACAGAGCGCCACAACTTCATCTTGCCCGAATGGCCGTTCCGGCTCGCGTGGCCTCGAAGATCATTTACCTTGCCCCTGCGTCATGTGCCACAAGCGTGGTGGCGTCTCAATCCTGGACATTCCAACATTCTACTCATGCGTCACGCCGACGGAAGAAGTACATGTAGCCAAGGTCTAGTGGCGTAGCCTCTGAAGCAGCCACCTTGCGGTCGTTGTGCAGAACCCATCGACCCTCCTTCTTGATATGGCACACGTAGTGGCCGCAGGAGGTATTGGAACCCATATGCGAGACAAATCCGAGAAGGTCGTAAATACCGGGCCCGTCATCGCCTTCCGTCTCGCCGCTGCCATCACCAGCCTTGACATTCGCAACCTCTCCCAGGGTGGCAGCGACAGCGCTCTCAAGATCATCCGAATGAGAGAAGAGCCAATCAGCTGCACGTTCGATGGATCCTCCCGTCGCCGCCAGGGCGCCCGTCGCGTGCCGCTCACTAAAGCCCATCGCGCCTAGCATCGCAACCGCCTCAGGATCGGCACCGCCACTGCTACTGTGGCTGGTGGTCGCAGCCGCTCCGGGCGGAGGTAGGGGCTCATTAAAATCAGCGTCCTCCATGTGCGCAAAGACCCATTCCGTCGCAGCTTCAGCACTAGAATTGGAGACAGCGAGGGCTGCCCGTTTCGAGCCGTTCTCTGAGAAGCCCATGGATACCAACTGCGCAACGATGGCATCATCTGGCGTAGGCGCCGCTGCCATGGGTGCAGTGGGCACCTCGGCCTCGGCAGCTTCTTCGGGAAGAGCCTCTTCGCCAGGCAGCATGCCGGTCGAACGGTGGGCCTCCAAATCAAGCACTTCAGGCACAGGCACAGAGGCCACAATCTTTTTGGCGACCCAGTCCGTGTCCACATAGTAGCTTCCAATCGATGGCAGAAATTGCGGCGGGGCAAAATGGGGTGTCAGCTGTAGGCAAACGCGCAGCCGTGCCTGAGGCAAGCTGGCTGAGGCGACTGAGACCTCGTGACAAAGCAATCAGTCTCCCGTTCAAAACTCGGGTCGCATGCGCCATGTCCTCGCAAAAGAGGCATCTCGGCGCTGCACGCAGCCCCCGCGAGCGCCCCGAGTGCTCCTACTTACCGGCGGAGGTGGACAACAAGCATCTTAGGGAACGTCGCAAAGCGCGTTGTCTTGATGGCATTTTTCTGACCTCGGAATGACTCGAGCGGCTCGGCCGCGAAGTAGCGTTCGAGGCACGTGGAGAAGGGAACAAGGGGCACGACGGGCTCAGGCGCGTCCGCCGGCGTTGGGTCGCCGAGCCGTTGGCGTTTGTCCTCTATCTCGCGGTACGCTGCCACCTCGGCTTGGTTCGATGCGAGCTCGATCGGGATCTGTAGGACGGTATAGGAGAGCAGTCGATGAGAGAGGCATGGACACAAGTCCGAGTCAACAACAGCCGCTCGCTCTCCCCTCTCCTTCCCTCTCCCCCCCCCCCCCTGCAAAGCCACAACTCGCCGCACCTGCAATGAGATGGATCGCTGCGAGGGCACCTTCTTGTAAGCCACCCGTCCAGACACCTCGTACCGCTCCTCCAGTGCAAACCCGAAGAGGCCAGCCAGAGATTTGAAGCCCTCGCCGATCCGCGCTGCTCCCGCACGCTCTGCTCGTGCGAGGGACTCCAAAAAGTGCTGGTAATACTCAAACGCGTCCTGCTGACGCGCAGACGAGAATTCCTGGTGGGATCGACCCAGCAGCACCTTGAGCATGCGAGGTGGCACCGCAGCGTCGGTGGCTGCCTCGCCATCAGGCGTGGGCTCTGCGCCATCTCCGCCTGGGATGTAGCGAGAACCAAGCAGGGCCGTAGCGAGCTTGGAGAGCTGTGTAAGGAGATCGGCTGTCGGATCGGAGGGCGCCGAGGCAAAGATAGAGGCGGCGGCGGAGGAGAGGACGCTGAACTCAGGGACGGCGAACAGAATCTACAATGCAGGGGTGATTGATGGGCTCCCTAATCGCGGACACGTGAGTCCAGCGATGGGCGGCGAGACGCATGATGCAGGCGCCTTTTATGTGACGTTAACTAGTCTAGTAGTCGGGCCACCGCGCGTTTCACCTGCAGGACCGAGTTGATGTAGCACGAGTTCCCGAGGTTGTTGAGGCCAAGGTAACCTTGGGCCAGGATGGGCGTGAGGCTCTTGCCCGCCTCGGTGATTTTATCGAGCTCAAGCTTCTCGTTGGCGCGAATGTTCATCTCTGAGACGGACTCCACCGTCTTTTCCATCTTCATGATGTCGATGCCCCAGTGAGCGAGATGTTCCGCGAGTTTTGGATCTGTCACCTCGGTGTCCTCATCATCAGCATACGAATACACGTCGGCGCCGTGTGGCGTGATTGTGCCCAGCTTGACGACGAGAGGAAAACCCGTTGGTGGGAAGTTTTCCTTGGTCTCACGATAGTGGTCGAGCGCACCGTTTGACCCGCCCGAGCCATCCCACTGCCGTCGCCCGGAACCGATGTGGCCGTCAGAAAGGTTGAGCCAGAGGTTTTCCGTCATGCCTACCGCGGGGACGAGCCAAAGGGAGTAAGTAGAGAGTAAAGGTAGCTAAGCGGCACACGCGAAGCGTTCACGTGCAGGGTTGCCAAAGGCGCGCACGGCCCACAACTCTCACTCACCTGATTCCTCGCAGATCCACGTCGAAGAGTCGGGAGATATGGTCTTATGCGCAGGGAGCTGGATGAGTTCCTCGGCATACTTGGATGGCTTGACCTCTGCCTCCCAGGCAACTGCTGCTTCTTTGGCCTCAGCGTTGGCGCCCGTGTGCGTTAGCACGGCTGAGGCGCACTGTGAGACGAGTGTCGGCAGCTCATCGCACGGCAGGGGTATGCGCTCGCCGTCGGGCATGAGAACGAGCGCCGTCTCCTTAACCTCGTCGTACTGCGGCTCGTCCACCTGAAAGCCTCCCTCGACACCGATGGCCATCTTGGTCGGCGGCGCACCCTCCGCCTGCTCCCCCATTGGTTTTAGCACTCTCTTGAGCTGCAGGTGGAGGTAGAGCGCGTCGCCGGTGCGGAGCGAGTCCGCCTGCACGTGCTGGGCGCCAAAGCCGAGGAATGAGCGCAGAGAGACGTATAGTCCGCCCGGAGAGAGCGGAGTGTCGAACGAGAAGACACACTCGTCATTATACACCTTGTCATAAGCGGTGGGTGGGCGGAGGCCACGCATCGCCTGGCGCACGCGCTCCAGCGTCAACTCGCTCACACTCATGCCTGTCAAGCCGAAGCGGCTGCGGGTGGCGTAGGGAGCTAGAGAGGGGGGAAGGGAGAGGGGGGGGAGAGACAGAGATCGGGAGGGGAGAGAGAGCGGGCGGGAAGGAGGCGGGGTGGCTGCGGATGCGCGCGTGCGCGGCGGAGGGCGGGGGGGGAGTGGGGGAGGGGGAGTGGGGGGGGGGGGGGGGGGCGGCTGGCCGCAGAGCATCTATCTATGTACTAGTCTACAATTCTATATGATATACTCTCGACCCTCTCTCTCTCTCTATTGTACTCTATGTCTGAATGACTTTTTATTGTAGGCTGTATAGACTGTCGTCTGGAAAGTCCCGTCCGTTGCCCTATTCCTATTCCCCCGTTGCTCAGAGACCAAAGCGTAGCGCACATGGGCCTCAACCCGGGAAACCGAAGACGAGGGAAGAGGGAAGCAAGGGTGGAAGGGAGCGGGAAGGACCATGGTCATGGGGCGGAGAGGGTGTTGGCGTGGGTGGTGCTGTAGCCGTAGCGTGTAGGGCCCCGTGGCCCCGTGTCCGAAATGCAGAAATGGTAGGCAGTAGGCAGTGCGGCGTACGGCCGTAGGTAAGGTGGTAGCGTGGTAATCCGATTGTATGGTAGGAGAGCAAAATATTAATTTTTTTTTGCCTACCATCCGCGTGCGCAGCCGCACTCCAGTCCGCGCCCCTTCCAGTCCGTGCAGGGGAAGGGAGAGTCGCATTATTGTTAGAGAATCACTTTCACTTGTGCAAGCTGCAAGCTAGCATAAGCATAGATAGATAGAGATAGAGATAGACAAACTTCAAACCCAGGTTGTGTCGGAGTTCGGAGTTTGAAACCAAAACCAAAAACTTAAAACTTCTCAAACTTCATTGTTGGCCCTTGGCCCAAGCTTCAACATACCCCCATCTCCATCTTCCATCTTGCACCGCAGGCCGCTAGTAGCTGGGCATTCTGTCGCAGGCCCGCTAGCCGCCAGGCTGTCGCGCTCATGTCAATAACTATGCTGATGATGACCTAGCCGCTGCCCTAATTCTAACACCCCACACAAAGATCGAAGATTCTTAGCTAAACCTT
>CM030934.1:4091086-4101086 GCA_018136815.1 Isochrysis galbana
AGCACTGTTGGTTTGCATGTGCTTGTGCTAGTGCACGTATGGAGTGTCGTGCTTGTGCGCAATAGTACATTGTAAAACATCTAGAAGTACATGGCATTACGGGCAACTGTTGCTTCTATTGCTGTTCATGACAGCCTTTGTGCTGGCGCGGAAAGGACAGGAAAGAATAAATATCGAGCAGGCGAAGGGTGTAGCGATAGAGCAAAGCGATGTGCAGTGGGAGTAGGCATGTCGCATTCGCGAATCGACACTCCTTAGGCTTCGCTCTTCTCTTCGTTTGGTATTTATCGTTATAATTCTCTTGTTCTCATTCTCGGTCAAAAAACTTCGCGTGGACGCCTAGGATCTAGGGTTGTGGAGCGTTCTCTCTCTTTCTCCCGAAGATCACCTTTCTTCCTCCTAGGCGTAGGCGCCTCGCAAATAGGTTTAATTCGCTATCTCCCCCGCGTTTCTCTACCTGCTTCTGGGGGCAATCAGGTTTAATTTGCGACCTCTTCGTATCTCTACCATAGGCACGTCACACTTCTGTCGTCTTATTCGGTAGGTCTCTTGGAATCCTGCGTCGCAAGATTGCCCCCTCCGCAGATTTCCTTCCCCCCCTAAACGACTTTTGATTGCCGTCTGTCGCATCCGCGGGGGGGAGTTGCTATGCTCGCGCGCCGCGTCCTGTATGTCGTGATTAGCTTTGTACTCATATTTATAATAATAGTACCCTGAAGACTGGTTGAAAAAGAAAACATGCACCTCTGGGTGAAAAAAAACAATAACCTGGCCCTCTTTTGACGGAACGCGACTTCACAAGGGGTACCAAATGACCAATTGAAGGCAAACGACCTCGGCCTCGGGAATCGTGGCGGTCATTGCCATACAGCCCGGTCCCTGGTCCCTGGGGAATCGTGAATCATTGGACACCCAGGAGCCAGGAGGGGGGGAAAATAGTGGTTGAAAAGCGTGAGTGACCGGCCTATATGTCGGGTCGAGCGCAACCGGAGGGCTCTGAGCCACTCCGTCGCGAGCGGCACCGGTGGCTAGCGCGGCGCTTTGGCCCTCCTCCCCACCGGGGGTCGGGCGAATGAAATTCTGGGCTGGGTACTGGGTCGGGCAACCCCATTTGGGTGTTTGGACTGGGGACGAACGGTGAACGAATAGCGGTGGGGCGGCAAGGCGCTCCTAGCGGCGCCCTAGAGTGATGGATAGTAAGAGATTGTTAGACCTACAAAGAACTCTTCCCTCACTCAGGGAGGGACGTTGGTAACACTCATATGTGGGGAGGCAAGAAATCCTTCCGCCTTGCCGGGGGGGGAGGGGGCACGCTGCGCATCTGTTTGAAGCGAGAGTTGGTGTAGCCAGGGGATAAGAGCAGTGGATCAAGAAAGCCGCAGGCAACGAGGCACTGGCACTGTAAAACGCATACACGCACTGCTAGCAACGCTGCCTTTGGAGACGATGGATACGAACAACAAGGGAGCCTACAGCCGGCGCATCGCATGCAAGTGCGGCAAGGCTTTTCACAATAGCTCCCAACCCCAATTCGGCAAAATTGCCAAAGATGGTAAGTAACTAGCTCATCGCATGCGAGTGCGGCAAGGCTTTTCACAGTAGCCCCCAACCCCAATTCGGCAAAACTTGCCAAAGATGGTGAAATTGAGAAGGCCGCTCCAAAAGGTATGATGTGACCGGGGACCATAGCGTTCAATCTTTAGAGGCATACTTGGGCATCACGGCAAGCATTCACGAGCGTCGAGGGGCGAAAGTTTGCTCTCCTTCTCAGGGCACCTCTTTCTCTTGATCCAGATCACTGGCACACACCTAATGAAGCGGCACACCGCTACAACGCAAACTCAATCGTCGCCGAGCGACAAGACGTTGGAATCCTGCTCCTCAGCGGCCGCCATGTAGGCAGCCTCAGTGCGCGCCGCTTTTTGCATGTCCACCTTGCATCGGAGCAGCTTGTTTAGGTCGCGGAAAAGTTGCATTTGTATCTTGTTGGAGTCGTGGTTCTCCTTAAGATTCTTCTGTTGCTCCCTCAAAGCACGCTGCTGCCCTTCCTGATCACGAATCTTGTTCTCATAGAGGGCTTTGTACGTGGTGATTTTGAGACCGCCGGGCGCCATGCGGGAAATGGAGTGGCCCTCCTTCTCATCAGCAACACGTTTGAGCTTGATGCGCTCCATCGCAGCCAGGGTCTCATAATAGTGGCACGAGGACTCCTCGTGCTGCGCGTCCTTGTCAGCCGCATCCAGCTCTGCCTGCAGCTTCGAGAGTTCCGAATCAAACCCTGCTTTGATGTTGTCGTAGGCCGTCTTCTTTTCCAAGTACTCGGCCTCAACTTCGCCAAATCGCGTGCGCAGACTACGCAGGTTCTTGATCTGCGGCGCAAGACGATTCTTGTTCTCCTTGATCTTCGTATTGATTTCCTCAACGACCTGCGAAATTTCCTCGAGTGTCTTGCCTTTGATCGTGTCCACCTCTGCCTTCTGCTGCGAGATCTTCTGCAGCTGCTCCTCGGTCTGGGCAAAGCCTGAGACACCGCGCTTCTTCTCCACATCGGACAGCTTCTTCGACACACCTTGCTCTTGCTCCTTGAGCAGGGCAAGTGTTCGCGACAGGACGCCCCATTCGGCGCGAAGCTCGCTCAACTCTTGCTTCATGCGCTTATACTGGGCGGTCCTACCACGCACCTCATTGGCGTATTTACGAAAGTCCTCGCCGCGCAACACCGGTTTGTCATTGAGCCCGGCCAACTCGCTTGCCTTCGAGGCGAGCTCGTTGTCCACGACTGCCTTGTCGCGTGAGACTGTCTCCAGACGGGTCTGAACCTGCTCGCGCTTTTTAGCCACGAGGCTAGCCTGCTGCCGGAACATCGCCAGCTTGTCGTCCGGGTTGGAATTGAGCGCTCGCTTGCGCTCCTCGAGTGCACCCACGCTTCGCTGCAGCTGCTGCCGGTGCCC
This sequence comes from Isochrysis galbana, assembly GCA_018136815.1. Taxonomy (NCBI): domain Eukaryota; phylum Haptophyta; order Isochrysidales; family Isochrysidaceae; genus Isochrysis; species Isochrysis galbana. Next base: position 4,094,038 of record CM030934.1, read on the forward strand.
CATCATCTGCCTCATATCAGCCTCCGAACCAATGGGCATCGAAAGCACCTGCTGCAGCTCATCATGCCTTTGCTGCTTTGCGGCAATCATCCGTGGCAGCTCCTCGTTTGCCTTGCGGGTGAGTGCTGCCACCTCGCCCTCGAGTTTGCGCAGCAACGAGCCAATATCAGCCACTGAGGCCTCGGCACGTTTTTCGTTGAGTGCATGTCTCAGCTGTTCCAGTCGCTGCTCGGCTTGGTACGCATGGCCACGTTGCTCGCGCATCCGCTCCTGGAGCTTCAGCTGCTCGTCCTGCTCCACACGCAGGGCGCTGGCCTCACGCAGCATACCCTCAAAGTTGTCCGTTCCAGACAGCTTTGTGTGCAGCGCCTCAACTTTGCGCTCGAGCTGCTCCTTGTCCTCTTCCATCTGTACAATCGCCTTTTTAATCTCAGCTGGGGAGATGAGCTGCGACTTCGAGCGCTCCGAAGTCTTGTGCACCTCCTTGAACTCTTCCTGCAAGTCCTTGTATTGCTGGTAAACCTCGAGGATCTGCTCGTCGCCAAACATGTGCTCTGGGATCTCTACTGCCATGAGGAAACGTGCCAGGTACGCACGCGTCGTCAGCTCCGGGCGCTTTTGGAGCATCCAGGCAAGCATCGGGTAGATGATGTTTGGATCGCCATGCAGAAGCCCATTCTTGAAGTGTTGTGGGTCGATGCTCTGCATAGGGGAGAAAAGGAAGGTTCATGCAGCTCGCCACAGCGTCGGTGCTGCTCCAGTGGGAAGCCAAGCTCAGCCGTCACGCTGCGTGCAATGGATTGGCGTAGCACCTGCTTGTAATTGAGCACCTTGAACAGAAAATCCATCATCCTGTTGGCCGTCGCCTCCGGCGTTTCGTCGCGCAGGTTTGCCGCGTGCGTCGCGGAGATCTCTCGGATAAGCGTGTTGACAATCTCGAGTAGCTCGAAGGGCGACTTCTCGTCAAAGGCGACGAGAGAGAGTTGCATGGCAAAGGGAGGCTCATTGAGCCGGTCGACGATGTAGTGGATCGACCCCATCGCCACGGCCCGTGCCAGCCCGCCACCCGCGTCCCCCTGCCGGCTGCGTCAACTGCCGGCCCTTGTCCGCCAACCCCCTCCGCCCCTCAGTTCTCAGCGAGCGGGGAGGGAGAGGAGACGCAAGGCGGGGGGGGGGGGGGGGAGGGAGGGGGAGGGAGGGAGGGAGGGAGGGAGGCGGGGGGGGGGGAGAGAGAGAGAGAGAAATAGAGCGGTGAGGGGGTAGCAGTAGGTAGGTGAGGGGGGGGGGGGGGGGGGGGGGGCAGCAAGGGAGGAAGAGACCGAGAGAGCGAGGAGGGGGGAGAAGACTCGGCGGGGGGCAAGACGTTGAGGAGAGAGGGGCGGGGGGAGGGAGTTGATTTTTGGGCGTTTGGCGTTCGCAGCCGGGGGACGGCGTTTTTCTTGTTGTTGCAGTATAACCTTAGAGTACTCCCCTCGCCAACTCGCCAACAGTCAGGTGCACTTACGGAAAACGAAAGTTTTGAAAACGGCCGCCAATTTCTACATAATCGCTGACTTCGCCAAAAACAAATCAACGCTCTCGATTTGTCGGCGCCGATTGCCGCCTCGCGATGGCGCCAAGGAGCCCTGTGGAGATGGACTGACCCCAGGATCCGGGTAAGGCTCCTGAGACTCCATCCGTGGCAACCCACGCGTCCGTAGGCCGTAGGCGGCCTATCGACTTGGGTAGCGGGTGAAGATACTTGGGAAGGCTTGGGCACGGGTGCAGTGGTAACGGGGTCCGCGCGCGGCGGCGAGGGCGAATTTGGCGGTGCAGAGGGCGGTGATGGGTCCATAGTCCATAGGCCATAGGAACAGATTGAGTCAATCTCAAGTGGGTGATTTCTAATTTCTATCGCGAGAGACCACACACAAGACACAAGACACACGGCACTTGGGGCTCAAGGGTACGAGGGGTCACGGTACGGCTTCGATCGCAGAGCGCTGCGACGGCTTCTGGGGTGCGTACGAAGACACGCCACACCACTTTGTCGCATTCGCGAATCGACACTCGTTAGTTAGGCTTCTCTTCGTCGTTCGGTATTTATCGTTATATCGTTATAATTCTCTGCTTTCTCTCGTTCTCGTTCTCGGTCATGGGATCTTGGGTTGTGGAGCGCCCTCCCTCTTTCTCTCGAAGAGAAGGGAAGTTTCCCCACCTTTCTTCCTCCCAGGCGTCGCGAATTGGAGGCGGCTGAGGTCGGAGGCGGGGCTGCCTGCGCTGTTTCTAGGAGTCTCGAGGCGTGACGTACCACGCAATCCCACGAGTTTAAGAATTCCTTTTTGTTTATTTTGGACCCTTCGTGGAAGAAGGTCTCGGGGAGGTGTTCCACGTATTGTGCGCATTCTTCTTGAGTGTAAGGCACTGTGAATTTGTCGTCCTTGTATACGTTGTGCGCGACGTGCGTGTTTAGGGATTCCCACAGGCTGATCCACGCGGCGCGGGTGATCGGCGGGGGTTCGTGTCTGTTGCGCCACAGTGGCTGCGAAAGCGCTCCTTCTCTGGAGAGAAGCGAGCGGTTTATCCTTAGGCGGCTCTGAAGTTTGCTAGGGCGTCCTTCCAGAATGCCGGCAACGCCGGGTTACCTCTGATGCTCCGCGTGAGGGCTGGTCCTCAGTAGAAACCTTTTTCCTTGTTCAAGGGATTCATGTTGTATTTCTAATGCCTAGTTCGGTCGCTACTTTACTTGCGCCAAACAAAGCGTCAGAGATCTCCAAGTTAAAATCTTTATCCACTGACCCCGTGCCTTGTGCGCCTCTATTGCACTGGACTTGGCGTACGCATGAAGCGCGTGTGCATGAGTCCAGCGCAGGCCACCATCAGGCCGAGCTTGCACATGAGCCCTGAGCTCAATGCGCTCGCCTCGGCGAACGGCCTCCATGAGGGCCTGAACTTCTGGCAGCGCTCGCCAGCACTTGGGACCAGCACTCGCCAGCGTCCCAGGTCCCAGGGGCCGGCCTCATGGAGGTCGGGCCGTGTCGAATTATCGAATTATCGTATGCCTGCGGCGCGATGGGCGGGGATATGTCACTACCGGACTGTGCGACACTCGAATTCGAGCGTGCGACCCACCAGGGACCTCCCACATGCCCCTCGCGAGGCCAAGGCTAGGGCTCGCTATTAATAGGCACTTTTTGAAACCCCCTATTAACGGCATATTAATTGGCTACCGATTAATAGGTTGGCTTCAAAACCCCATATTAATCGCCCTATTAATTGCTTCTCCGCCGAGCTTCCAAAACCCCCTATTAATAGCCTATTAATATAAGGCAAGTACAAGTAGTTTACTGCGTTGTAGCCCACGAACAAAGAAAGTTGAGGCCCAGGACGCACACAAGGTGCGCCTCGGAATCGAACCCCTCAACTTGCAGCCCACGACGGGACTGCTGCGCACTAAGCTAGACTTAGTTCGCCGATGCTCACGAGGCTCAGAAGTAATACAAATATCTATAGAATATCTTTACACAAATCTCTTTTCGTCTCACCCCCCCCCCCTGTTCTTCTCATCTCTCTTCTCTCTCTCTCCCCCCGCCCCCATTTCTCGTCAATTGGTCGCGTCAGAAACTATGAAACTATGGACTATGGTTTGATGTTCTTAGTCTATCTATGGTGGTATGGGCATGGGCGTCGGTCGGTCGGGCGGTCATCGTTCAGTGTTCAGCGGCGTTCAGATCTTTACTTTTTTCTGCATTTTACAAGCTAAAAGGCTTTCTCTCTTCTCTCTTTCTCCCGCCAGAATCCAGAATTCTCCCCAGTGGCGGCTCTCCCCAGCTCCCCAGTGGCCGCGACGCGCGACGCGGCGACATGGGAAAGCGCGGGCCAAAGCCCAGAGATGTGGTGGAGGCTGAAGTGGCTGCCGCACGGCCCAAGCCGAAAGGCAAGGGTGCGCTTAAGCGCACGCCGACGAGCCTGTTCGACCCCGCCGCCAAGGACCAGATATACCAGTGCGAGAAGATCGTCGCAGTCGTTGCAAGCGTCAAAGCGCGCTCGCATAGGCAGGGGCAGGAAAGGCCTCCATGCACCTCCGTCGAAGAGCCCGGCGCGAAGCTCGAGTGCAACGTCAGCGTCGAGCTCGCTGGGGTCGTCGAGTCAGCCGTCGCAGTCCGAAGGCCCCCAGTCCCAATCAGATAGCGACGATGGAACCAGGTCTCCTTCTTTTGGTTTCCAGATCGGTGCTGAGCACGCATCGGATCACGACTCGGATGTGGCGGCGCCAGTCAGCGTGCAGAAGCGTGCAGCGAGGGGCTCTGTCGACAAGACAACCGAGGGGTTGAAGCTGTACAATCAGGGGCACTACGAAGCACGCAAGTTGAAGGGGGTCAAACACTTCCCCAAGAAGTACGAGTGGTTGCAGTGCAACGATGCGATTGGTTGGCATTGCCGCCCATGTGTAGCATCGCTTTGCAGAGGCAAGGATAATTTATGCAAGGGCTACGGCATGGTCGATGCTGGAGAAGCTCAAAGATAAGCCCGGTAAGGCGGAGTGTGAGTTTCTCAAGGCTTGCAGCGAGAACCACGACGCCAATTGTCTACGCACATGCCAACTGTTTAACGTGGAGGAAGGTAGTTCGAGATTCAAGGACGATAAGGGTGCGATAATCGATGCCCTCCACGAGGAGTTGAGAGACCGCTTCTGCAAAGTCTTGAACCACCCGATCCTCGAAGCGATGCGCGTGTTCGACCACCGCGTCTGGCCAAGTGAGTGACCCGGACACCTTGAGCGAGTTCGGTGAGAAGCAACTCCGGCTGCTATACGAAGAGTACAAAGTCTACATGGACGGCACATCCTTTGATGTAGTTTGGGCGCAATTCGAGGAGGTGAAGGAGATGATCAACACAAATGATGAGGGCCTGCACACTCGGAAGTATGCCGATTTGTGGGCACAAATGCTTTGTAAGTTTTCCCCGACTTACCCCGAGCTGCTTCGATTGGTTGCAATCGTTTTGGTCATCCCCGTCGACACATCCGAGTGCGAGCGCGTTTTCTCTCTGATGAACAACCACAAGACGAAGGAGCGGTCTCAGCTCAACCAGGAGAACTTGCGCAGTTTGATGACGTGGTACAGCGCGGCGAGGGATTTGCCACCCGAAGACGTGCCCGTGATGGCAATTCTCAAGAAGTATCGTGAGATGGCTGGGGCTCATGGACGTATGCCTCACAAGGCTGCTCCTAGTGTGTGCCCTGATTTGTCCCTTGTTGCTGAGGAGATTGAAATGTGCGATGTGGGCGAGGAGTGAGGAGTATGCATAGAGAGATAGAGAATAGAGAGGGGGCACAGTGTTACGTGTTACGTGCTTAGATACGTGGTAGCAATGAGCAATGAGCAATCCAGCAATCAATCAACAATCAATACTAGACTAGTACTAGAATGAGAATGAATGCAATGCCCATGTGTTCATGATGTTCATGTGACCAAGATCCCAACTTGTCCTTGCGCGCGCGATTGCGCGCGCGGCGTGTGGCCGTTGTCCGTGGAAATACTTGCCTGACCGCGGTGTTCATATGGTGTTCACGAGGTGTTCATATGGTGGCTCAGGAGGTGTTCACGCTAAGGTTGGCAACAGTTGGCAGATCGGGTGTTCATATGACTTGTTCACTTGGCAGATCTGGTGTTCACACAAAGCATATGAACACCAGTTGAACGTTCTCGCACAACCCCTGGGCGGACAAGGCGGGGGAGTCACTCACCGACGGCATGGATTTTCGTTTTCGTGGGATAGCATAGGGGGTTCGCGGGGTTGAGAGAAAGAACAGGAGAGAGTCGACCTAAAAATGGACCCCCCCAACTTCTCGCAACATATACTACTACTTCCGTTACCGTTACCGTTACTCGTTGGAGTGCATTTTTGAAACGCCCGCTCGTAGGATCAATGGCACAACGCCGATGAGGCGGCACGACAGCACGACAGCGAGGACTACATGTGGACACTAGACTCTTCCTCGGCCAAAGACTGCCGTTCATCATTGCCCCGTTTGTCAATCTGGTGAGATTGCTCCATGTCTGTGGACGAGCCTGGAAGTGGCAAATGTTCTCATTGAACGGAGCCTCTCTACTCGCCTCGAATGCCCTGCATTCATCAAACCACTCGTTTCCTCCAATGCCATGCGGGCTAACTACAAATTTTTGCTCTTGCTCTCTCGTCGCAAGGCATGTGCCGCATCTCGCCGTGAGCTGCGAGACTTCTCCGGTGTTCCGGCGGAGAGAGAAGCGGCAGAGGCGGCTGAGAGGGAAGTGAACGCCGCGGAAAAGTAGGCGTAAGATTTTCTCCGCGGCCGCACTCGACCACCGACGAACACCCAACGCACTATTGAGATGCCCAGCAAGAGAGGCCACAAGGCAAAGAAAAGCGTCGCCTCCAGCGCGTGGAGGATCCGATACGCAATCACCAGACGAATCGGCCGATCGTCGCGCTCGTGCCACCGCCGACGCGTCTCCATGGCGGCAATGACCAAAACCACTAATGGGAAGAAGAGAGTGTACAAGCACAGCTGGGCCCATCCCCATAGGAGGATCCGACGCATTTCGCCCGGCTGGAGAGCTGGTGGCACCCCCCCAACGGGTACCGTTCCACGATTTGACTTGGCATGGGCTGCGAGAAGTCGAGATGTGTGCGACAGCTGCGCTAAACGCATCCACCGTTTTCGCGAAGATGTGGTACTCCGAGGCTCCGAACCACTACGAGCAGAAGATGCGTCAGATGAGGCGCCGTCGTCGCAATCGATATGTCTGCAGCAGACACACGGAGCACTATCTGATGAGATTACTCCTCAGCATGGCAAGGGAGGCGACAAAATTCCCGGAAGAGCAAGACAAGGGATGGACACACATCCACATGAAAGCACCAAGGAAGGCTGCTGGCCTGCTTTCGCAGCCGTGAAGTACTTACTCTGCGAGCCAACGAGCAGCATCATGATAGCCACAAGCAAAGATCTTCCAAAGGACATCCGGCGAGGGTGGCAGAACCACCCAATGCAGGGGCATCGGGATCGGTGGCCGAATGGCGGCTGT
>CM030934.1:4103586-4147086 GCA_018136815.1 Isochrysis galbana
TTACAAAAAACGCGAGTTTCGCAAATGTTCACCGGCAAAGGGGGTTAGAGGTAGATCTCTCTCTCGGGGGTTTTTGCAGGGGTTTCACTCCGATTTCACCGAGGTTTCACTCCGCGTTTGACTTCAAACGCGGATTGAAACCTCGGTGAAACCATGTTTGTTTAACTCCGGCCAGTGGGCGCGTGGAACAACTCTGGCGGGTTTCACTCCCAGTTTTTTGCTTCTACGCGAGCGATGGCGGTGCGCTTGGGCCCGCCACCATGGGAGCGAAAGGGTGGGGGTGCGGCCGCACTGGGGCCACGCGAGCCCGCGCGCGCACACCAACCTCACCTATCACCTATCACCTCACTCTCGCCCTCTTCCGGCACGCCGTGAACGCAGGCCGAGGCGGACGACGCGAACAAAAAGTGGCGCATGGATTGGACCGAGCCGCGGAAGATCGCTCTGCTGAAGCAGGTGACAGGTGATCGACTGCGGCCCGGAGGCCTTCGGCCTTCATGATTCATGACCTTCAAGGAGGGCAAATCAAGGGACGGCGAGAAGCACACCCAGGCGCACGCGTGGACGAACAAGACCGGCGGCATCCTCACGCTCACCCTGCTGGACGAGAGCTTCAGGGAGTTTGGGGACGTTTTCCCCAGCCCCTACAACTATCAGTAAACTGATAGGGTCATGGAGCGCGCGCCGCCTCCCGCCCTCGCTGCCGCCGCCCTCGCCGCCATGGACGAAGCGTTCATGGACACGCCACTGTCGCCGAAGCGACCACGCCAAGACGACCCGCCCGACCAGGTGGGCACAGGAGCCAGCGGGCCGCGCCCGCCCACCCCTGAGAACGGAGACACAACAGCCTGCATGCTGGCAGCAGCCAGCATGCAGCACACCCACATCACCCCACACAGCCACCCCAGCCACACCACACAAGAGGGACGTTCCAACAGGGAAGGCCTCCGGGCCTGGCCCCTACACAGCCGCGGTACCGCCCTCGTGTCCCGGCACGAGGGGCTGGCCCGGCACCATCATAGACAAGACCCCCATGGGGGTATGTCGACAAAGGCCAAGAACACTGAACAGCTGTGGGCCCCCAACAAGGGGGACAGAGACAACAGAGAGGGCCAAAGAGATGATGGGAGAAAGAGTGGATAGTGTTCTCATCGATGCCGACGGTGTCGAATGAGGCGTTGAACCAAAGGTTGTCGAGACCAAGAATGTCGAGAGAGGTAGTGGGAATCTTACATTGCGCCGTGAGAAAGATCCACGCGGCTCGGCCATCGTTGGAATGACTGCGGAGGATGTGGTCTTTAAGGTGTTGATTAGTGAGATGGAAATATATCTCCTTGAAGAGGCGCTTGTTGCGGCGAGCGCGAAGCTTGGTCTGAGCGGCATTGGCATTCCCGTTCGTTGCCATAGATGGGGTAACAGCTTATCAGCTCTCAAGGTTATGGAGCTATCACTAATATCAGCACTAATATCAGCTCTCATGAGAGTTGTCCCAACCAACAACAAAACTCCCCTGTGCGCGCACGCGTGTGTTGATTTACGCTCTCCACAACCCACACACAAACTCTCTCTCTCTCCTCTAGCGTTAGCGTAGATTGGTACTACTAGTTGGATGAACCTAACGCATCTTAGGGATTGAGGATAGACGATAGAGCGTAGCTAGCAGCCAAGCAGCAAGCAGCCGACCGACGGAGGCTACTACGTATGTATATGTATGCTGAAATATCGATGTTGATGGAGGAGGGGGGGGAGGCGACGATTCTAACAGTAAAAGGAGTCATAGTAGTAGATCAGCCCCTTTAAGATTAGTCTAGCAGCCGACAACTAATATCAGTGATTTGGCAGTTTGGAGCTATTACTCTTACTGAGAGCTCATAACAGTACTCTTACCCCATCTAAGTTCGTTGCACGCCAGACATCTCCACCGACGTCGTGTCCCATTAGCGTTTGATATAGATCATTCTCGTCGTTGTCGCTTTGGATGGCAGCGAGCGAGACTTGGAAGGCTCGTTCAAAATGCTCGAATGGGCGACCGCGCTGTCCATCAAATGGGGGCGCAAGGGGGTATTTCTTGCGATCCCAGTCTTTATCCTGTGTAGAGAGCATGAAGGCATCATGAATTGTGTCTTCGGGTTCTTGGGAAAGTTCTCCCAAAAGATCGTGAAATGACGACGAAGTGGTGTCAAACGGTGGCCTGCCGAAGTTTGGCAGCTCACAGGAATTTGATCGAGTTACAGGCGGGATTGAGAAAGGGGTCGAGCGCCGCGGAGGGATGGTGAATATCACGCGCGGTACGACCAGTCCTCGACGAGTGCGGCTGTCGGTGCGATGGAGATTGCACCAGATGGCTTCGGAGATCAGTGCATGTTCGCCCGCGGGATTAAAATAGAATTCCCAGTCGTCGTCTCCCCCAGAATAAAAATAGAATCCCCAGTCGTCGTCTCCCCCAGGCGGTGATGGTTCGGGGAAAAGTCCTCGGCCGGCCAGTTCCGTGCGGGGGGGTTCCCCTGCGGACGCTTCCTTGCGGGGTGAGGTTCCCCCACGGTGCGCGCGCGGGGGGGGTTCCTCCCCTCCTCCCTCCGGAGTTCCTGTCGGCGTCTGCGGCGCGCGGGGGGGAATTCCTGTTCCCCCTCCGGAGGTCCGGTCGGCGTTCTCTGCGCGCGGGGGGGTTTCCTCTGTTCCCCCCTCGGAGGTCCGGTCGGCGTTTTCTGCGCGCGGGGGGGCGCGCGGGGGGGGTTCCTGCCCTCCTCCCTCCGGAGTTCCTGCCGGCGTATTCTGCGCGCGGGGGGGAATTCCTGTTCCCCCTCCGGAGGTGCGGTCGGCGTGTTTTCCGCGCGGGGGGGGAATCTTGGACCTTTCGCCTGCGCCCTCTGCGAGCCCGTCTCCCAAGGGGGGGGTGCAGCAGAGGTGGCAGCTATGCATTTTGACGAAACAGTGAGGAGGCGCGGGCAATCGTTCCCCAGGGGGAAGAGATTTTCCCCATTGCAGCAATGGGGGCTTCCTTGCTCGAGCTGCCCGACTTTGCAACGCTGTTGCGCCTGGTAGCAACCTCGTAGCCCGGTGCCTTCCGGGGAGATTCGACGCGCCTCGTAGTGGCTGATGTGACCATCCGACACGGGTGACGACCTCGAGCGTCCCGACGCCTCGAGGGCTCTAAGAATAGAAGCTGAGGGATGGATTTTGGGGTCATTCGATGTAGAATTGTGGTTTTGCCACCCTTGAACTGTCGAGTGCGGGCGGTTCTGGCTGTGGTTGTCACTGAAGTTGTTGAGTGATTTGGCCATGTGGTCCAGGTCCCACCACTTGGAGGAGCGTGTGGCGCGGTCGGCGGCCGCTGAGTCGAAGAAAAGATTTTCAACGAATTTGTCAAGTTTATTCGTTATGGTGTTGTACCCTTGAGCGGCGTTGTCGAGCGCGCTATGGTTGTAGAAGTTGGGGTGGTCTCTCGGCGGGGGTACCACGTTAGAAATTGTAGTCTTGTAAGAGGTCTTGTTGGCTAGCATCCCTAGCCACATACACCGGACGAGCCATGCACCAACCGCGCACACCCCCATCGCGGGGTAGGAGCTCCGTTGCCGATAAGGCACGGTCCCTCAGCACTAGGATTAAACCAGGACAACAAGAAAATTCTGACAGCGAGGCTGGCTCACCGTGCCAGTCAGTCCCGCTCTCCGCCGCCATCGCTCGGCCATGGCGCCGCTCGCCGCTCTCCTCCTCAGCCTGGGCTGGGCACGGCACGAGGCCGGGGCGGAGGCGCGGGAGCTGCAGGCCCGACTGGAGCAGATCGCCAAGTCCAAGGCTGCCCAGTACGACTGCGCCATCAGCATCGCCGTCGAGATGGGCAGTGGCCTCTCCCTCAGCGCAGGCGACCCGGGAGTCTTCGTTTGGGGCTCTGTCACCAAGCTCGTGACGGGCGCGGCCCTAATGCAGCTCGTCGCCGCTGGAAAGATCGAGCTGGATAAGCCGGTCGCCCCACTTGTTGACCCATCACTCGCACGTCTCGGCCTCGATTCGATGGCTTCACTGTTTGGCGCGGAGGCGCGCCTCGTCACACTTCGTCATCTCCTCAGTATGAAGTCGGGCATCCCAGACTACGACACGGCCACGCCGTTCCCACTACCGCCAACTGATCCATTTCGAGCGGATGTCTACGCCCATCCTGCAGATACATTCCCTCCTGCAAAGCTTCTCAACCTGAGCTGGGTGCGTCGTGGCCGCCTAGACTTTTCTCCTGGGCGCAACTTTTCGTACTCAAGTACCAACTTCGTCTTAGCTGGGCTCATGCTGTCCTCGTTGAGTGGCGCATCATCCTGGGATGCTTATGAGCAGGCGGAACTGCTGTCTCCACTGCCGCAAGCCCGACAGGCACAGTACGCCGGCATCCGATTTTCACATGGGAGCACACCTGCTGCAGAGGGCGCAGTGGGCGGATTTGATAGGACGAATTATAACGGCGCCAACGCATCTGCAAGACCGGGTGTCGACGTGTCTTCCATCGCGGGAGTATTCGGAGGGTGGACAGCGTCCGATCTGGTTGGTCCCGCAGCGGTCGTCGCACGCCTTGTTTATGACGTGTTTGGAGCACAGGGCCCCCGTTTGCTCGCCGCAGCACAGGTGGCTGAGATGGTGCCGAAGGCAAAGCCGGGCACCAGCGAGTTTGGCAGCATCTACGGCCTGGCCACCTTTAATCTCTCAATCATGGGTGTCACTGGGCAGAGCCTGCTGAGCCCATTTTCCCGCGCGTATGGTCACCTGGGTGCTACGTATGGGTATGACTCCATAGTCGGCTACTTCCCTGGAATTGATGCGTCCATTGCCATTGCATCAAACATCGAGACGGATGCGCAGATACAGCCCAGTGATACATTGTGCTTTGTGTACAATGCGCTTCTCGCGGCTGTCCGCGGCGTGCCAGAGCCAAAATGTGCGTTTACTAAACGCAGCTACTTCGGGGGCAGTTGTGAATGCGTCAACCATCCTCCTTGAAGTACCCCCGATAGTTGTACACAGGCGAACGATATGCAACGATGCTTTGTGGTACCGCCTTCCGGCCGTGCTGCGCGATACGTCAGAGAGTACAGTCAATTACAGCATCAAGAGGAGGCAGGCAGCGCGTATGCAATGACGCACAGCGCCACATGCAATTTTGCTCGGATAGGCGGTGGACTGTGCGATGCAATCATCAATCATGTCCTTCCTCCAGTGCTTCCCTATGCCTACGCCCCGCTAGGAGTTATATTCTATGTATCCGGTGTGGTGGTCAATTGCTGTCGCGACCCCCATCAGTTCGATTTCCCTTCTTCCTTCTATACCCATGCTATGTGCTTAATAGCAAAATCCGATCCGTACCGCACGTACCTGCGTTGCGTGACCTGGACCTGTGACCTGATCGCATGGGCATGGGCATGGGCCGCGGGGTGTTTATGTTTTTATTTTGCGAAGCCTTATGAGAGCGTTAGCGTTAGTACAGCTACTGCCACTAGCCTTGCAGTACTACCCCGCCGGGCCACGACCATGACAAATAACATAACCGCTCTGCTAAAAGCTAAAAGCTAAAACATGGGACACACGAGCAGAACTATCGCACCCGTTGGCCGTTGGCCCTTGGCAAGCCTCCCCCCCACCCTGCGCAAGTCCTTACGTGATTGGGGGCGAAAAAACAGCCTTTGAAGATGCCCATTTACTCCTACCGCACGACTCAAAACTATTGTTATAGTTCGAGCGATGGAGCGCGCGCCGACCGCTCCTGATCCCCAGCCCTCTGCCGCCACGACGCCCCACAGGGGCCGCCCCAAGCCGCCGGAGCCGAAGCGCTCACAGGCCGCCCCCCTAACCGACAGCGACGTCGACATGATCCTGCCACCTTCGCCTCCCCACCAGGCTCAGAGGCAGGGAACAGGGAGAGCCCTGTTCCCTGCAGACCAGCAGAGCCAGTCTCTGGCTCTGCCGCCTGCCCCCACTGGCTTGCCAGTACAACAAGGACTCCCCATGGTGGGTGGCAGCCTGGCTGCCACCCCCATGGTGGCAACTCCTACCAGCAGTGCACCCCTCGTGGGCGGGCACTTGACACAACAAACAATTCCTGGGGCCTTTACGGCTTCCAACCCCCCCAACAACATTGCACAGAAATCCTACGCTGAGGCGGCCGGCCCCAAAGGGAAACTCCCTCAAGAAGCAAGACAAGCCCCACCTCAACAAGCCAAACATCACCCGCCGCCCTCGCGCAAGCGGGCGGACCCACAGTCGGAGCCAACTCCGCCTCAACACAACACCACACAATTTGCCTCACCCCCTCATGATGAGGAGGAAGAACCGGACGACACCCCATTCTTCATACAGCTAGCGCAGCTAGCTGATGACAAAAAGGACATCAAAAGCGAGGATGTGGCAACCTATATGAAGTACCTTCTCTCCAAGCTGAAGGGCTTGGATGCCCCTAATTAAGCCTAGATTGTCCACAAAATACATAAAGTAGTAGCTCTAGGAGTGAACAGTAAATTCTCGCGCGCTGATTTCACTCGATGGCGACGCTGCTAGCACAGATCGCGCTCGTGCTGTTGCCTTTGTTGTCGCCCCGCATCACGCCCTGCGTGCATGGCACGACACAGCGACCGGTGATGCTTGAATACGGACAAAGTTCCCTTCAGACTGAGCTTGCCAGGCTCCGGCGGATTCGCCGAGCAGGCGTGCTGGCGGGCAGTGGACTGCTTGCGGGAGCGCTCGGTGTCAGCATCAGTACGGGGATGGTCGATGCATCCACAATACTGATCCCCTGCATGATGGCTAGCGGCATCGCATTCGCTTATTCTCGCTCGCACGATGAGCCCCGCCCTCCTCTCCCCACATCTGACTTTGAGGTGAAGACATCTCTCATCCCAGAGGCGGGGATGGGACTATTCGCAACTACTCGACTCGTTGAGGGCACCTATCTTTTCGAGTATGACGGAGATAGGTTGACAGAGTCGGAATATTACGCTCGATATCCCACTGGACAAGGCCGTTATGTCGCAGAGGTCGCAACAATAGGTGCACCCGTGTACATTGATGGCCAAAATCCTGACGTTGATGTTTCCGGCATGGCACGGTGGATGAATTCTCTGCCTACCGGCGAGTGTAACGTGCGAAAGCGAAAACAGCGATTCGGCCCAATGGCCGGTCGTATGTTCTTTTATGCCACTCGCGATATAAGTCCGGGCGAGGAGCTCACATTCGACTATGGCAACGACTATTGGGATGCCATCAATGATTCATCATCTACATCTACAAATACTACCACCGGTTGATGGCTTCAACATAACTTAGCTCTTTGATTTGGATGATCGTCATTCCGTTGCCAGCACATCAAGAGCTTGACGTATTGCACCACACGAAGATGCTTATGCTCACAACACACGGCACAGTTGTGGCAGATCTGCAACATGGTGCATCCGCGTAGGCCGTGGCAACCTTTTGCCTTCTAGATAAACCTTCCTTCCTCCAAATAGATAGGCGCAAAGAGGGGAAGGAGACGGAGCAGCCATGCTGGTACATGAAACGATAATGCACTGTGGGTAACACTAAAAGGAATTGAGTGGCTGCACTGCCCTTCTATAATAATTTCTTAATAGTCTCACCGCACACGCGGCCGTGGACCCTCTACTTTCTACTCACGCAGCAAAACTTTCTACACCCCCACTCTCCCGGCCCTTTCCCCCCCGCCATCAGGCGACTCCCCCCGTGCACTACTAGGGGGATAGGGGAAAAGGGCTTAGATATGGTCGGTGCCCCCCCCCCCCCCCCCGGTGATCCGTTCCCCCCTTCCTCCTATGCCTTACTAGGGCGGTCAAACAGGGGCTTTTTAACTATTAGTAAGGGTTGGGCTGCATTTTTTGACCGTGGCGCGAGGCCCAATAAAAAAGCTTCAGGGGGGGCCACCTGCCGCCACGAAAATCTTAGCCAGGAAATGGTGCGATTCTCCCCCCCTCCTCCCCCCCCCTCCGTCACGCGCGCTCACGCTCTACCCGTAAAGAATTGGCGGTCGCGCCCGCGGGGGGATCGATTCCTTTATATCTAAGCTACATTCGGCATTTGATTCCCGCCCGATGCAGCGCCGTGTCGGGCTGCCGACAGTCCGACCACCCCCTGACCCTCTGGCATCATGGCCCGCGCAGCCCACCCAGCTCCTCACAGCGCGCGCACGCGGCTACCCTGGCTGCCGCAGACCCCGCCCTGACCATCCCGACCCGCCCCTCGCAGGATTTGCCCTCACTCGAACTCGGCATCGAGAACCAGGACCAGCTCACCGACGCGGCCGTCCACGCGTGGCTGACAAGCCTCCGCGTTGAGGCTGCCCTCGCGGCCCTCCTCTCTCTGACAGTGCCAGATTCGGCGCTGATCGATGAGGCAAGACCCGTGGGTGGCCTCAAGACGGGCCACGTCGTAGCTCTCTACGCCGCGGCGAGCAAAAAAGCCCAAGATCTTGCCAGAGCGCCTCACAGCGCATCTGGCGGGAACCCACCACCCAAAGCAGAAATCATCTTCTGCCGCTGGGTGGTGGGCTTGGCAGGCGGTATTGGGAATCAAGAGGGTGCAACTCGAGGTTCCTTTTTTTTGTCACGCCCCTCCCGGCTTTTTAGGTATATAATTTCTACCGACCCCTAAGCGAAGGCAAAGTTGGCCGCGCGCATGAACAGCTCGAGGTTCCCTTTTTGTCCCACCCACCATGTGGTTCCCTTTTTTGTCACACCTTGAACGATCATCCCGCCAACCATGCCCGCTGCCCTTGTTGAAGAATGCAACCATGCCCGCTGCCCTTGTTGAAGAATGCAACCACGTGGGCGTCAGACTGCCGACGTCCGCCCTTGCACGCCCATAGCCAGCCAGCACACCGCGGGCGGATGGCGACGTCTGAAGAAGGACTTCACACGGTTTCAACGCCGTTTGCTGCAAAGCAAAGGGCAAGCGATTCCCCACGAGACTCCAGGACGCATTTCGCCCCAGTCACCATCACTCCATCCGCAAGCGTGTGAATGAGCTTCAGCATGCGTGCGAGCATGACTTGAGCGATCGCAGTGTCGTCATAACTCGCCAAAGAGGTGCGATTCACAAGATGGATGTCAATTGTGTAGAGCTCCCGATTCCCCGCTCGCTGGAGGCTCTCGGCCGCGCTCTTGGTTGGCGCAGACCACGCGCGTGCAAAGTCGTACTTCCAGTCTCCCAAGAAGAGCTGCCGGGGGTGCTGGATGCAAAAGGCCGCGGTGGTGACGACCTCCTCCAACTCATGGGTGCTTACCGGATCGTCGCACGTCAAGGACACCTTGAATGCGAGGCCCCCGGGGCTGTCGGTGAAGAAGACGACTTCCCGAAAGGTCCTCTGCACACTGCGTTCGATGCTGAGAATGTGCGTATCATCAAAAGTGGTTCGCGTGCGGACTCGTTCCGTGCCTGGTCGCCGCCAGAAGGCGTCGTGGCGGCTCACGAGGACGGGTGCGTTGCCAAAGACTTCGAGGCAACGCCGGTCATGCACGCGCCTGTCCACGCTGTCAACAAACTGGCCCTTGTGCATGAAGCCGAGGCGCATCTCCAGTTTGGTGCACGGGAGTGCTCGGAGCTGGCGGACAAGTGCCACAGCGTTGCTAAGCGCAGGGTCCATGATTCCCTGTGGTGTAGATGATTCCCTGTGGCGTAGAGGGCGTGGGCGAGGAGCAGGGCCAGTAGGTCGGGAGAGGCAGGTAAGGGCGGGGCCGGTGCGATGGGCGAGGAGTAGCACGTGAGGCGAAGAGAATGTGAGTGAGGCGAGGACGGACGGGGGGAGGGGCTGGACGGCGAGCGAGTGGGAGCGAGTCGGAGGTGACGGCCGAGAGAGAATACCAAGGGGGGCACTCGTCTCAGCAACCAATACTTGGGCCAGGCGTCAGATATACTCCGATGTGGCTGTCACATGGACATTGCACTTGGTGCAGCACCGCGAGACAATGTCCGAGTGAAGAAAGTCGACGTGCCCCTTTTGCCCGCTCCAGTTCATCCCAAAGATGTCGATCCTTTGGACCAAGGGGTGGGACTGCAGAGCGTCGATCACGGCCCCGCCTGTGGAAGGGCCGAAGGGGGTGATGGCATGAGGTTGCGACACCTGGCATTCGGGGAAGAGGCGCTTGCATCGAGCGCTGCGGATGGCACCCCATTGCTGCCCCCGCTCATACACCACGACGGAGGGGCGCACCCTCACAAACTTTGCATTTTTTAGCCACTTGGGCTTCTTGTTACGCGAGAGCACGACCCACACTGGAACGTCGCGCGCAATCGGCGGGGTCGCCTCAAGGTGATCGCGCAGCACCAGCAGGTGAGTGGGCTCCCCGGGGCGCATGTTTTTGCAATCATTGAATCGAACAACGCACTCCGAGGAGGCGATTTGTAGGCGGTCGTTTTCACTGATCGGCCCATTGCCGACGAGTGTCACCCGCGGTCGCAATACGCTACTCAGCGGCTTCGCACGGCACCCTGCGACCGCCCTCGTTACAATGAGAACAAGGACTGCCACGACGACCAAAATGGCCACCCCTGCCCCCGGCGGCTTCAGTCCCGACTAATCCTGTAAACAGGAGCGGGACTTACCAATTTTTCGGTGAGCGGAGCTCTCGCTCCGCCCACCCCCTTCTCCGCGCCCTCTCTCCCCTCTCCTGCGGCACGCGCGATGGCGCGCCTGCGGCAGGCCTCCAGCTGCCCTATGGCGACCCCTGGAGGCTCCTGGAGGCCAGCTCAGGGGACAGAGGAGGCTGGGGTTGGGCCCTGGCCTCCCCTGCCTCTCCCTCGCTGGCGCTCCCGAGCCTCAGGGGCCCCCACGCTGCACCTGTCTGCCTGTCGACCAGGGGGGGGGGGGGGTGGAGCAATGGGCTGGCCACGACTGGCCAGGACGAGCGAATCAGGCGTGCCTGTGAGTGAGAGAGTGGGTCAGCAGGGCAGTGGCCTCCTGGCAAGCCATCAGGCATGCCAGGAGGATGGGTGGTTCCTCCCCCATGGCAGGGGAGGAGTGGAGAGAGGGGGGGCTCGTGCCCCCCCATAGGTCAACCAAGTATAAACTTAGTTGTCCATGGCAACTGACTATAAAGTTAGTTGAATACACATACACATATGTATCCCTACAAATCTCCCCCCTCGCAAACCCCCATTTGTCGTGGATAAAGGGAGCCGCACCACGCCGCACGCTCTACCCTTAGAGCGTGCCTACTTTCCCGCGCCCTGCCTCCCTCCCCTCTCCCGCCGCGCGCTCTATCTTTAGAGCGTGTCTCCCCCACACCCCGCTCCTCCCCTCTCCTCCCGCCTGAGTTCCCGCGCGTACGACCCGCAGCCGGATCCCTTCCTTCCGTTCTCTCGTGTCCTCGCGCCTCGCGGTGTTTCCTTGTTCTCTTGGCCAGAGAGGGTCGGAGAGTCTCCCGCGTTCGCCGGTTCCCTCCTTTCCTCCAGCGCCCGCCCCCTTCCCGTTCCATTAGTTTCCCCCTTGTTCAACTTGTTCCCATAGATTCCGAGTGGATTCCCGTCCGTCGCCCTGTGTCCATTCTTTCCTCGTCTTCTTCTGCTTCCTGCGACATCGCTAGGACGCCCCGCTTGTGCGCCTCCCTTCTGTCCTCCCGTCTGCCCTCGTTCGTCATGCCTGGCCATGGATCGCCTGCTGTGCCGTCCCGTGTGCTCCCTTCCCGTGCTGCCTCCGGTCGCTCGTCCCGTTCCTCTCGCCCCGCGCTTCATACATCCCATGTTACAGACCCACAACCACAACCTCACGCAGACCTACCACAGCCATTCCACAGCTCACCACACCATTGGTATTGGTATTGTGTATTGTATAATACGTATATAAGATCGCGTTTCGTTCGTTCGTTACTTACGGTTACGGTGTGTAAAATCCCTCTCGAGCGTAGAATGTAGAATGCCCCTCCCGGTCCCCACCCACCACCCACGGCCACTCACCGAGGCGTCTGTAGCTCTCTATCTATGCGTGCGCCGCTTGCAATGCGTATTACCTACGTCATCTAAGCTGGGCATTCAACGTCACAATTTATTACTACGCAGCTACAACAACGGCGCACTCGCAGTTATATGTTCTAATTATTTTGAAACATCCTTTTATGGATTATTGGTTATTGGGACAGAGTAAGACTAGCTAAGCACTACACTCAAATGAGCGTGCGTCTACCTGCCATGGTACAAAGTACAAAATTGGCCATCCCGGCGCGGAATAGATAGGGGCCACAGCCCATGCGTAACATCTAGCCGAGCTAGCTAGCATAGCTAGATCTGTGCACACTGGACACCGGACGGCCAGACACGAACGCGCACACAGCACAAGGACACGGGCACAAGCACGTGCTGCTCACTGACATAGGTCATCTACATCCTCCCGTCTTCACGAGCATCTCTTTGCGCCACTGCCTTCAATTCAGCTACATCCTAAATGATTCTACAGGAGATGTCAACTTCCTCCCACATCTACATCGCTAAGCATCGACGGAAAAGTTCGGCCTCTACAACCTCCGCTGTGGTAGTGGCCGATGTACGGACGTGCGAAGCGAAGATGGCTGAGCGTGCGACGATGGAAAGTCTGCTTCGCACGCGCGCAAGCTGCCTTCGTTTCGAGAGTCTTTCAGAGTTCCAAATGCACACTCACACTATGTACTACTCTTTGGAATATATTTCAAGCGATAAATGGAAACAAGGCGCGGCGGTTCTCGGGATACTCGCCCTTGAACTTCTCGCGGTACCATTGATGGTGGTGGAACGCACGCGGTCCCGTGTTGCAGAAAGTAAACAGAGCAAAGGCCACGCAACCGATGTGTAGGTGTGACGCAATAGCATAACCCGACCATTCGATAAACTCCCCAAGGTAGTTCGCACCGGAGACGTACTCAAACATACCTCCTCGGGGTATCTTATACCCCGTCTCACCAGGCTTGCGCAGATTTCGAAGAATGGCGTCCGAGTCGAGATTGATGTACCAGCCGGCAAGCCACATTGTTGCGCCGCATGTCAGACACAGCACGTCACTAGCAGAATCCATAGTGTAGACGTGCAGATGTGTCCAGAGCCGCGCCTGCAAATACCCATTGAATGCACAAAACGTGCTGGCAAGAAGACAGATAATAAGAGGCATAGGCTTGCCACCGCGCATCCGGAACGGATATATGAAGGCACGGTACACATAATGGGTAAGGAACATGGCACCGAGCACTTGATTCGGTAGAGATATCATGCACGCCGGGTCGCCAAACCAGATCAAGGCGAGCGCGACAGTCACCGACCAACTCTCTTGGAAAACCCAGGCAGTCCAGGCTGGGAGTAGCGGTCCGAGCCATCTTGACCCCTGTCCCGGTGAGTAGCGCCCATACATCGCTGGCACCCATCCTCCAAGCTCAACCGCAAGGACAACCGCGCCGACCAGGAGCATCAACCACGCGCAGCCTACATGCAGCTCGGCCTCATGGAGGCGAGTCATGTCTAAAAGGGCGGAAATGGAGCTCCATTTCTCCGACAATGGTAACCCTTGTGCACCCGCTGGCTCCCTCTTCCCCACCATTAGCCCGACACAGCCCTATGGTAGAGCAGAGAAGGGAAGGACTCGCGCCGCTCCCCGTCGGTAGGAGATTTGGGGGTTCGCACTCGCTCGAGTCTAGCTTCTATCACGGATGGGTGTATTTGCCTTATAGGATAATCTTAAATTCCCTAAGGCACACGCACAGCCTAACAATGGGTGGGTTGGGTCGGGAGAGCGAAAGCCGAGAGAGAAGTCTAGACCCCTGGCGCAGTGTGAACGGGGGTTACTGTGAAACCTCACATTCGCACTCGCTCGAGTCTAGCTTCTATCACGGATGGGTGTATTTGCCATCCGAACCCCTCGTCGTGTACGACGTACGACGGAAGACGGAAGAGAAGAGAGAGAGAGAGAGAGAGAGAGAGAGAGAGAGAGAGCATTGGTCGCGCCCAGCTAGACATCCTCGATGGAATAGGTGTGGTCCAATAACCAACCGAAGAGGGCGAAAGCCGCCGTCGACGGGCCTACTGTGGGGTCAATGTAATGCTTCTCCCTGGTCCCTGGTGGTTGTGCCAGGCGCCCAGCCTCCGAGCCAGTCGGCTCGGGCCCGGGGCACCTTGATGGCTTCGGTCGCCGATGACGCGCCGGATCGGAGCGAGTGCCCTAGGTACGCGAAGCCAGGCGGTGCTACGATGCCGTACCTATCTAATGTGTGGGCTACCCACTTGGACATGTGAGCGGTGGTGGTGGTGGGCGGCCGCTCTCCTGCCAACTGGAACAGAAAGGGTGTGCACCCCCCTTGTTGCGCTTTGAGCTCCAGGAAGCGGCGGGCGAGACGGACGACCAGGGGCACTTGCGACGGGATTCCTTGCGATGGTGGTGGATGAATGGGAATGCGGATCACGCGACGAGTCCCTAGGTGTTTGCGCTGTTTCTCCGTGAGGCGCAGCCACATGAACTGCCCGTCTAGTCCGAAGTCTGAGGTGGCGAGTAGCGTGGTCGAGTCCTGCCTGCCCATGAACAAGTAAGCTAAGGCGATGGCCAGATGCTCTCGCAAGTCTGGCAGGGACAGCGACTGCTGCGCGCCCGTCAGAATGCGCGATACCGCCTCCGCCGGAAGGGGGATGCGAGTGTTGATGGTGCGCGCGCGGGCTTGCGAACGGGCCATACCTTTGCGCACGAGCGCTACGAGGTGGCCTTGTGCCGGCTTATCAAAGCCAAAGTCCGCGTGCATCGAGTTGATGGCCGAGAGGTACGGTTGCAGCAGGCTGGCCGCCGCCACCGTACCCTTTTCGGCGACGTAGCCTACGTAAGCGGCCACCATCTGCGGCAAGGCTAGGGACTAGGAGAAGCAGTTAACTAGTTAACTCAGTTAGTGGTTGTTAGCTACCTCCTAAATAGCGCAAGTAGTTAACTAACTGCCCCCAACTCGCAAGTAACTACTATTGACTCTCACCTTCCTGAAAGGGAACCGGGAGCGAATGAAACTCGAAGGCGGAGCGGGCACATTTGTGTCCAAGGCGGCCTACTCGACCCGCTGGCATCTTTATGTCTCGGCGGGCCAAGGTTCGTTTCTAGACGGAAGCTTCCCTCGCAAGTTGTTGCTCCAGATCAACGGGAAGACCGTCCCGGTGAACTACGCCATCCGGGCGTGCAAAGAGATCGCCATGCCAGAGAACATCCAATCTCCTCACAAACTCATGGTCCATGGCAGCCTCCGCGGCTGCAAAGGTTGGCGGCCGGAGGTGGTACAAGGCCTCCCCACTTCGATTCGCATCTGCGAATGCGACAAGGAAGCGGCGAAACGCCGCGAACGCAACGAGGCGCAACGACTCAACCCTCGTCCGAAAACGGCACACGAAGCCCTTGGTAAAGGTCCCCCCAAGCAATGTGCGCGCTTCACTCAAGGCCTCTGCCTCAGGAACAAACGCGGAGTACGGTGCAACCTCTCGCACGACGTGCCAGGCGCGTGGATCGACAACAAGTGCACGATTCGTTGCCACCTCCACCCGCACAAGAAGATCCCGGGCGTCTGTTTGAACGGCCCGGCGTGCCTTTTCCTCCACCCAGAGTACGCGTATGCGATTGCGAATGCGGCTGCCAAACTCACCACCGCAAAAACGATGCCCTTGCGCCCGAAACTGAAATTTGACTCCACCCTCGGATATCCAGGTGAAGGACCCATTCGCATCGCGACGTACAACATTAACGGCACCAAGGGCGGCAAGCTAGCCGCAGTGCTGTCGCAAGCGCGGAAAGCGAAAGTAGACGTGCTGCTTTTACAAGAGCTACATGCTTACGAAGATGGCTCACACCTCCGGGCCCATAGGACAGCCGCCATGCTAGGATGGCTGTGGTTTGTCGCTCCAGGAGAGCCAGGGGACCCCGCTAGCGGCGTAGCTGTGGCAATCAGAGAAGCGGCCGAGCGGATAACCGCTAGAACGGACACCCTAGAAATCATACTGAAGAGTAGATGTGTATCGGTAAGACTCAATATAGACGGTAATCAATATCGTATAATGTCTGTATATCTCAGCGCGCAACCCGGGCCCCGCGGAAGGCAAATAGCCGAATTAGGTCGAAAAATGGACACCCTGGACCCCATTCCAACCATAATGGGAGGCGACTTCAACTGTGTAGAAGATAGCGCGCAAGACACCCGAAGAATAGGGGAGGCAATATACACCAATGCGCACGGAGAAAAATGGAAGATGCTGGCCAGAGCGCACAAGTTTCGAGACGCACACCATACGATGCGCCTGGGGCCGGATGGCGGCTACACGAGAATGGCAGCTACCATCCACACGAGAATAGACCGCATATACCACAGCAAAGACATAGACGCCTTCCAATGGCAGAAACACGGACCAAGCCCGGACCTATTTACGGGCAAAGCCGCATCAGACCACCTTCCCGTCTTAGCGCTCTTCGAGACCCCGAGTTACAAGCCGGGGCGGAACTTCGACAAACCAATAGACTCGGCCATAATATACGAGAAGGGCATGATGAGTGCAGTGGAACTGCTACTCCGAACCGCCGGCCGACGGATAGGCGAGGGAGGCAACATAGAAACTATATCCGCCAAAAACACACCACTCCATGCGCACAAAAAAAGCCGCGCAGGGGAGGAAACCCAAACTCAAGAAACCACTAGAACTCAGCGCCCCCGTATTTATCGAAGACGAAAAAGGCAGGCTACAACTTAGCGAAAACACTAGCCTAGTAGTGAAAGCACTTGGTCTTGCCGAAAAACTCGCATAACACGACGTGTCGCCCTGGATTAATAGATCACCTGGAAATGCGACTGTTCAATATAACTCACCCACGACTAACATTGCAGCACGCAGGAAAACCGGAACCCTGAAACGAAAACATATGATAAACAGGTCACTCAGCAGCACAGGAGGAGGGCGAGAACACGCCGCTGAGGACAGGTGCACCCCGCTCCGCTCGGACCCCCCAAAAGACCCGAGCCCCTAAGTAGAGCACGAGGGGAGTTGCCGCAAGGCGGGAAATGAGGGTGGGAAAGGGAAAAGGGCGTGGCTACGAGGGAACGTTCCAGTGCCACGAGTGAGGCGAGAATTTTAAAAAGTTTTTTTTTAGCGAGAGTCGATTCGCGAATGCGACAGCTACTCGAGTCGCAGTCACTTATTTCTCGAGGACCGCTCACGGCGCCGAGCTGGTAAGGGCCGTTCTTCTTGGTTTAGAGAGTTCCCCCCCCCCCCCCCCGGTGCCTTTTCCCGGAGAGTCGGCCGGCGTCGACCGGTCCGCCTCAATGGGTTTTCCCTCATTTTAACTTGTGGGGGGTTAGAATGGGAGCCGGGGGTCTGCGAGGGGGGAGATGTGGAGGGGTGCATACGTGTATGTGTCTGTGGCAGCAACATGCGCCGAGGCGTACGGGCAGGTGCGCTGAGGGTTGCCGTGTTGGTACCGGGCTAGTGAGAGTAGTGGTACTAAGGCTCAGTTAGATTATACGTAGTATAAACAGAAACCAAGGGTGCTTTGTTGTAGCACATGTGTGAGATCTAAGCCAAGAATGGCAACTTCGTCCTTCCTAACGTGTCTCGCCGAGCGTGCGTACCTTGCGAGGTTACCTCTGATCAACACAATGCTGCTATCTATCACTGGGCCCCAAAGGCGTGGGGCTAAACAACAACGAGGCACGGCGGAAGTGGAGCTACCACACACCACAAGCACTAGGAAAATCATCAAGCCGGAATTCAGAGTCAGAGATCGAATAATGCAGACACTAGGCAGCGTAAAATCGGCCGCCTCTTGACGAAACACCCACGAGCAGATCTTCTCAGCTGCTTGATCGAATTCTTGCTTGTTAGTGGCAAGTGTTCTTGAGACATCATATGTCCCACATCAGGTGCAACACTTCTCTCCTTCTCACCGAGCCCCGGCGACGCCATTCGCCCGACAAGAGGACAAGAAATACAGAAGTCGGAAGGCGCTCTTCTCCACTCTCTTGACTCGCCCTCAAGAGTATCCAGTAGCTCCGCCTCTCTGAGGCGCGCCTTAGAAGGTGTGGCGGAATCATAGCCATGCGATGAGAGGGGAAGATACGTAAGCTCATGCGTGTGCGGCAAAGCACCTCGGATCGGGTCGCCGATGACTGCGGGCCACCAAACAACCGGTTCGCCTTCACTCATCTCCACGCGAACATCTATCTGATCGCCTGGCGTGAGTCCTAGCTCTATCAAAGATGCGAACCGCGTCTTGGCCGCAGTGCCCGGTGCATCTAAGGTTGCAGCTGCCTGAGGCAAGTGAGGCCCAAGATCGCAGAGTGAGCCAGCTGCGACGGATTGGTTGACAAAACTGGGCAGTACGGTTGGTACGCCAAGCTTGGCCGCTTTTCGAATGGCCTGTGTGTTCTTCTGCAGCGCCTGTGAACTGGCCACCAATACATCCACGCGCTGGTGGATCACATTCGAGATAGTGCCACCATGTTGGGAGACCATCGTGCGAATGTTGGACTGCCCTGACCCGCCAGCAGTCACTGCAATGGTCAGGCCAGCGAAGATAGGCCTCGTGGTGATCTTGGATGTCGGCTTCATGCACACACACACACAGGTGGGGGGGGGGGGCGAGGAAAAGGGCAAGGGGGGGGCGACGACCACCGACCGACCGTCACTTGACATTTCGCGTGCTGAGTACATGAATCATAGAGGGTTTTTCATATTGTACGAGTCAACAGCGACTCAAGAGAGGGCGACTCAACGACGTCGATTCACTGTTGACTCACATATTCTCTTCACTCTTAAGGTGGTACGCGGATCGGAGTGCCCACCCCCGGTATTACGGCGGAGCGGAGGGTGGCGAGCGCCTCCAGCGAGGGAGTGGCCCACCTTCTGGGCCCTGTGGAGGGTGATGTGGGGCATGGGGTATGACCCTGGCGGCCTGGGAGAGGCCTATGGCGACCCTCCCGACAGCCCAGCCGGTGGCCGCGGCGACGCAGGCGCAGAGCCGCCGGAGCCGCTGCGCGTCGTGTTGGTGAGGCGCAGCGTCCAGCGAGGGTGGAAGAAGGTGGACGAACAGCACTGGCTGTGCCCTCTCTGCGACGGTGATGAGCAGGAGGTGCGGGCAGCAGTGCAGACTGCAAGGAAGGGCAGCCTTCCTGTGCAGTGCACAAGGGAATGGGTGAGGGGCAGGCTCCTGTAAGGTGATGCGGCGCATGGCTTCTCGCAGTGCGAGTGCTTTGTCACCGCGCCGTACATGGAAAGTGAGCATGGGGGTAGGAAGAGCGACAAGCAGAAGCGACACTTCATGTACTGGGCCATTGCCCATGAGTTGGGGGCCCACGCGCGCGGAGTGGCAGTGCAGCACACCCCCTGTGTGCAGAAGGAGATAAGTCGTTTGTACGGCGCGTCCGAGACGGGGTATATTCCGTCACACGAGCGCCAGAAGCGGAAGAGGAAGGGGGGTGAAGAAGGAGGAGAGAAAGTGAATGAGGGAGGAGCTGTGGGTGTAGAGTGATAGTAATCCTATTTTTGTCAATGTCTTCTTAATTGCTTCCTCCTTAATATCAACGTCTTAGGGGTGTATGGGTGCTATTTTTAGACCTGCTCGCACCCTCCGACAATGTTGCATTTGGCGGGAGCTCGCCTAGAGCACCAGTCGGGGGGCGGAGACCACCCTCGTATTAAGGTCCTTTGAGTGCTCCAAGTCCCAGGCACTTTGGGTGTGTCACCTGGGATAACGATTTTGGTGCCTTGGAGGACCGCCGTGGGCACGGCCAACCCGCTGCGCGTCGTCGTTCCCGGCGGGGGCCCACCAATGTACCCGGTTATAAGGCGCAATTTCGGGCGCTCGTCCTTGAGATGCGCTTCACCTGGTGTGATACAATGCCCAGGTCCTCAGGGTCAGGAAAGGGGAGGAGGGAGGAGGGAGGGGCCCTTGCCCTTCCAGATAGGACAGAAATGAAGGCTAGAGGTTGTCCACGACCCATCGTCCCTGCGTGCGTGACCGCACCACACGGGGGCAGAGAGGGGGTCATGACGGCGTTGCCGCATCGGCTACGTGCCACCTGCTCACTCCTCACCGCCACTCCCGCGAGTGTGGCGTGTGGTCGCACGGCCCGACGTCTGAGCACTCTATGTGGATGCTGGGCCAGTAGAGAAACATTGAGGCATTGCCCTCATGGATACACATAGTGATGAGAGGTCATGTTACAATCAGAATCCATACAACTAACTTTATAGTTGGACGCGATGGAGCGCGCCGGCGCGACTCCCCTCTCTTTCGGGCCCCCCGCCGAGGGCGGCCCCCCTGCCCCCATGGACCAGTCGCTGGCGAAGCGACCGCGCCCACCCTCAGAGGCCGAGCAGGTGCGTGCGACCCGCGTCGCACCACACGGCCCGTGGCCCTGGCCACACCACCCACAGCAGCCATGCTGGCCTCCCCCATGGGAGGCAGCAGACTGCAGGCCATAGAAGAACAGCATCATGCGGACAAGACCGACGCTCCAATGGGCATGCCTTATGGCAGAGGCCCCTCTCACCCTGGCCAGGGCCGCGCCGCCTCGGCGGCGCGGCTTAAGGCTGGGTGGCCCTCATGGGCACAACACATTGACAAACACCAACATCTCAAATGCGCATACACAACTCTGTCCACACAGAGGGAGACTGACAGGCACGACGCCCAGACGCCACGCACGGAAGAGGAAATCCCCCGATAGCTAACGGGGGGTTCCTCCTCTCTTTGGCTCGCTCTCCTTCTCTCTCTCTTCCCCCCTCCTATCCTCTGTTCTCCTTTCTCCTCTTTTCTCTGTTCTCTTTCTCCCCCGAAAAAAATAGTTTTTAAAACTTAGAGTATCTAACAGCTAACAGTTTTAGAAATGACATAAAGTTACTAGGATTAATATTAAAATATAATATATAAGTAAAATATGGTAATTAAATTAAAGATTATTAAAGACGTGATATAAAAATAGTAAAATTAAAAAATCTAACCAAAAATTCAAGTAAAATTAAATATCGGTCATTTTGATCTCGTAAAGTTAAATATTAATATTAAGAATATTTAAAACAAATAAAAACCACAAAAAACAAATAAAATTTACTTTTATGTGTTTATTCAAACGATGCTATGACTATAAGTCTTCATTTTAAACTAAGGTTTACTAAGATAATTACTATCAAGTTATAATTTTTAATTCAACATTTTTAAGGATCAAATTTATTGTCACTGAATAATAGTTTTATTACTACTACTTCACTAAACTTTAATTTGAATGATTCATTGAAAAGTGTATTTTCGTAAAAAATGTTATAATAAATTATAATTAATTAATTAAAATTATCCATACGCTAATTCCGTTTTTGATTTTTATTCGAATAATTCATTGAAAAGTATATTTTCGTAAAAATATTATAATAAATTATATTTAATTAGCTCATTCCGTTTTTGATATTTAATTATTTATTATATGAATAATTAATTGAAAAGTATATTTTCATAAAAATATTATATTTATATTTAATTGATTAAAATCATTTCTACGATCATTCCTTTTTTATTTTAACAGCATAAACTCCCTCTCTTCTCTCTGCCCCCCCCCCCTCTCTGCCTCTCTCTCTCTACTCTCTCTGCCTCTCTCTCTCTCTCTCTGCCTTCTCTCTGCCTCTCTCTCTCTCTCTCTCTCTCTCTCTCTCTCTCTCTCTCTCTCTCTCTCTCTCTCTCTCTCTCTCTCTCTCTCTCTCTCTCTCTCTCTCTCTCTCTCTCCTCTCTCTCTCTCTCTCTCTCTCTCTCTCTCTCTCTCTCTCTCTCTCTCTCTCTCTCTCTCTCTCTCTCTCTCTCTCTCTCTCTCTCTCTCTCTCTCTCTCTCTCTCTCTCTCTCTCTTTCTCTCTCTCTCTCTCTCTCTCTGCCCTAACGCGCCACAACCAGCAAGAGAGGCATGGGCGAAACGCCTCGACATCACGAAAGAAGACTGGAGGCACATAGCCAAGCTATACACCCTGCCGCTGTTGAAACACACAGACAAACACCCACACTTCAAGCACATCACTCATAGGAGGATAGGCACCAGAAATAGATTTAGGACCAGCCCATCGGAAACTTGCAGGCTGTGCAACCGTTACCGGGAGGACTCATGCCACCTAGCGTGGTGCCCCGCGACGAGGAAAATCTTTGACGCCATAGATGCAATCGCCGACTATACCCCGGACGCAAACAGGTCAAGAAAGCAGAAAACAAAGGATAGGCTATTTGCATACCCGAACGCGACCACCCCCGACAGCCTAAAAGCTCTATACATAATAGCTTGGAGATACATAATAAGAGACTTTTACAGAGTGGAATTCGAGTCATACGAGTATCACTACATACCTACTCTAGAATCCACACTGACAAGGTTCACTATCCTACTGCAACTTCAGGATCATTCCGTAGCTACCCCACACGCGGGCTGGAGGGGCTGCACCGAGAGCATCGGCAACTCCGCAGTGGGGGCATGGAAATGTCCTTAGTATCCAGTCGTGGAGTACCTGCGAGTGCACGATGTGGGCGCGGTCTTGGGGGGTGGGCGCTGGAGCTGGTGGAGTGGGAGGGACTGGCGGCGTGGGGAGTAGCAGGATGCGCCTCGTCGGCTTCCGCAGGCCATTGCAGCCCCCTGGAGAGCCAAAGTCCAGGTGGGAACGGGCCTTCCTCTTCCTCCTCGATGGAAGACCCTCCTTTGGCGTCAGCGCGCAATATGAGCGCCGACGCTTCTTCGCCTTTGACCCCCCTGGGGTCTTCGACGACCTTGGCCGGGAGGGAGGCTCGGGATTGCAGGGGGGCCGTTCCAGGGTGTCCTCCTCATCCCACGGCTCCGGCTCTCCATGAGCACCGGGTGCCATTCCGCTCTGCCCTCGTCTCCAGGGCGCTCCCCCCCCCCCCCCTCGCTCCCACTTCGCGGCAGCGGCCTGCCCCCCCCCCCCCCCCCCCACTTCCCATCCGTGTACCACCTTAAGGTGGTACGCGGATGGGAAGCCCAGGGGGGTTGGGGGGGGGGGGGGGCGCTGCCGCGAAGTGGGAGCGGGCAGCGGGGTGGGGGCGCCCCGGACAGCAGCAAGAGGGGGAGAGACAAGGGGGCACCAGCACCAGCGGAATGGCACCCGGTGCTGATGGGGAGCCGGAGCCGTGCGATGAGGAGGACACCCGGGAACGCCCCCCCTCCAATCCCGAGCCTCTCTCCCGGCCAAGGTCGTGAAAGACCCCTGGGATGTCGAAGGCGAAGAAGCGCCGGCGGTCCTATTGCGCGCTAACGCCAAAGGAGGCTCTTGCCTCGAAGAGGAAGAGGAAGGCCCGTTCCCAACTCGATTTCGGCTCTCCGGGGGGCTGTAATGGCCTGCGCAAGGGGAATGAGCCATAAGACTGCAGACAAATTAGTGTATTGTCATGAGTCGATGCACGCACAGCTCCGGGTGCAAGTGCAAGATGCAGGATGGGTTCCCGAGGTGGTGAAGTGGGACAGCGACGATGATAGTGACGCAGAAGATGATTGGATTGCAGATGACAATTCTTGTCCAAGTGTGCAAACTATGAAACAGCTGGTAGTGTGATTGGTGATTGTGATTGGTGATTGATTCGCTAACTAACTAACCTAAAAAAATCTTGAGAAGCTAGAGCCGCTTTGATTCGCTAACTCAATGAACGCTCAACATCAACAGACTTACTCCTCACTTCTTACTTCTTCGCCCTCGTGTTGCGACTGACGTTCCCTTTCCTCCTGTATAGCGTATAACGGCCTCTTTCGCCTCTGGCCGCCGATTGCTGACCGCGCGCGCGCCTCTGTGTTTCCTCTGTGTTGCGCCACGAGAGGTTTGAAACACGGCGAAACACGGCTGTGTTTGGCCATTGTAGAAACACGGTGTTCCTGTGTTTCACAAGTAGGGCAGGGGCTGAGGTTGATTGTACGGGCCCACCCCGGGGGGTGTCCGCGATGGAGAGAGGGGGGCGCGAGGCCCCCATCCATTGTCCCCTACTCATAAAAGTAGGTTGTAGGGAGGATCAGAGGATCATAAGCACGCTGCCTCTCACGCCGCACGCGTAGCGGAGATTTTTAAGAAGATTTTTTAGCCAATGGATTTCAAGCCCAGGCAGACAAGAGAGACACAGTATAGGCGTCACGCCCCTGCCCCTTGCTCTTACGCGACAGCATGTGGTACGGGTTACGTGTCACTAGCGAGAAAAGCACATCTTTTTATCTTAAGGCCGAACTAGTGTCCTTCCGTCCCAAGAGCAAGCGATTCATCGGTGTGATCTGAGAGGGGATCGAACGCCAATTCACCGTATAGCCAAGTCGCTCGAGCTCGTATGTTCTGTGGATGTCTGCGGCAACGGAAACACCTAGCGAGCGGCGAAGAGCTATTGGAGCTCCTTCTGCTGTTTGAGCATAGCAGCAGGGCATAACGGCCAGCGTGTTTGCCCTTGCACGTGCCGAGATACGAATCGCCGTGTCGGTGAGCGTGTTGCATCCATGCAGGCAAGTCACTGCGCAGCCATCGGGTAGTGCGGTCTCATCATCCACGAATCTCTCTTGGTAGTCCAGATTTTGCGCCACCCAGGGAGCGACCTCGGTAGCCGCATCAAACACAGCACCAAAAGACTTGGGGATCTTCGCATCGAGCACAAGTATGGTCTCGAATCTCTTGTGCTCGAACACGGCGAAGAGCGCAGCGACGAGCCCATGACCTCCGGCAAGGTCCACCAGAGTGGAGTGTGCACTGCAGCTACTCGACGGGCAACTTTGCAGACTACCTCGGCTCCGTGCAAAGAACTCCCATGCCTCGAAGAACTCCTTCCGATCCACCGCGCGCCTGATCGCAAGCGCACGCGAAAAGCGCGCCTGCAGCGTTTCGCCTCGGAAAAGGTCATCCATCGCTCCTCCCATTTGCAGGCGCGATCGCCGCGTCACACCGACTGAACGTTGGAGCTGATCGTCGTTGAGCAGTGGCCATGCCTTAAACTTCGCATCCATCGAGAAGGGTGCTGTAAGAGCATTCGTTGGCGCAAATGGGTCTGGCCTTCGTAAGGAAGGCGCCTGCTGCCGCATCGGCGGCCCACACGGCACGCCCACCATAAGCGACTACGGAGCCGCCGGCACTCGCGTGGCCGCCCTGGGATAGCCTACCAGTTCAGACAGAGCTGAGGAAGAAGTAGAGTAGAGTAGAGTACAGCAAAGCTTGCTCAAAAGCTTGGTCCATAGATGGTCGATTTTGGAGTCCACCAAAGCTCGATAGAAAGCTTGTTCCCAAAATAGTGCTCTGGGTCCCTATCCCCCCCCCCCCTCCCGCCTCCTGCCCGCCCGTTCACCGTTGCGATGGGCGACCGCCTCGAGGGCCTCCTCTCGCTGCATGCGGCTGGGCTCATTAGCAGAGCCGAGCTGCAGGCGCGCATGCGGCGGCCGGAGGAGGACACACCTGCAGGCGCAGCTGCTGCCGTCCGTATGTGCTGCGCGTGCCGCGCGCCTATAGCAGCGCTCGGGCGCTGCGCGCCCGAAAAGCTTGGTCATAGATGGTTGGCCACATCAGCAAAGCTTGCCATCTAGATTGAGATGGTTTGCATCAGCAAAGCTTGCAACAATAGATGGCATCTTTCTGTCAGGGGTTAGCTGCAGGTCACCAACAGGCGATATAGTAGGTAAAAACACACAAATCAACACTCTGCACTCAAACATTTCACAGTAACAGGCCGGAAACATACGTTAAACGAACTCCCTCTGATGAGCAGAACCAGGAGCGCTCACTAGAAAAAGAGGAGAGAGAGAGAGAGAGAGAACGAGGACTCGAGGGTCAAAACACAATTCGGACTCCGGCTCGGACTACATAGTAAAATCCAGTGCCCTCGCGGGTCCTGCCTCGAGCCTCGAGTCTCGCGGGGCAGCGCCGAAGGACGCTGACGCTGAAGGACGCGCTGCGGGACGGCGCTGAAGGACGCTGAAGGACGCTGAAGGACGCTGTGGTGAAAGGAGTGGAGCTGTGGCTGCGTTGTGTGCAGAGGAAGTGGGGTTGGTGTCTGTAACATGTGTGATACAATTCCTAGTTCCTAGGAAGCATGGGGCGCGGGCTGCCAGGGGCGAGGGAGGCACGCGACGAGGGAGCTGAGGACGAGCGGGTGGACTGAGTTGGCATGCAGTCGCGTGGGACGAGGACGGGGACAGGAGGCACACGAAGAGGAGCACAGGGGCGCTCGTGCGATGGCGCAGAGCGTACGAAGGACCCATTCAGTGTCCTGGCTGGCCCGGACACGGGGCGCTCGTGCGATGGGGGATGGGGGGCAGTAGGAGAGGAGGCTCACCTGGCAGCCTACGCGCATGGCTGTGGCTGGCCGAGGCACGCTGCGCCGGGGACGCGTCGATTACCGGCCCGACGCTCGCCCGCGCTCGCGTCGGACGTCGGCCCTCCGCGATAGTGATTTCTGGCCTGTTTGCGCGTTTTCTTTCTGGTTACTGGTTACGCATCGCTGTGGGGCCATTCACCGCAATCTTCCTTCCGGCTATGGCGGTCAGGGCGACCGCCTTCCGGAATGTGACATCGTCAAAGAGGTCAAGGGGCAGTGCTCTCTTCACGACCACCCGCAACCATGCCTCACATACCTGATCAGTAGTTACGCGATCGAACATCGGTGCATGCTGCTCATAGCCAGCACAAACCCTTCCCTCCACCTTGGCAGCCTCCCGTTGAGCTTTCTTTTCTTCTTCTTGCGCATCTGCAGCGCGCCGCTTGTGCAGCTCCACAAGCACCTCAGCCTTGCGCTCACGCCACATCTCACTAGGAGCGCACAGGCGAATGGTGCGAGGCTTCACAGCAGGATCCAAGTGCGCGCGAATTTGGAAAGGGCCACCTGTGTAATGAAATCCGCAAAAGAGACACTGCTTCAACTTCGTCATCTTGGCGCGGCCACCTTCCTCGACAATTGTCGACCATACGAGTTGGGAGCCTTTGAGCTCATGCAGCGGCTGCCGCCCCCAGCCCCCTCTCATAGAGACGTCGTCCTCTTCGTCGTTCTCCTCTTCATCCTCCACGTCGATGGTCTCTGTGCTCCTCCTCGCCATTGGTATTGTCTGCGAGCAGCGAACGAGGGTGGGGATCAAATGAGCGCACGCCTCAGTCAGACCTCACAGATCACAGCGGGCAAGTGACAAGTGGGAGATGCGCCTGGCGCAAGTGGACGCCTGTGCAGCAGCCCGCTAGCGTGCGCTCGTGCGCCAACGCCAGCTCGTGTGGGGGCGACGCAAGACGCAAGAGCAAAAAGCTCGACACCATGAATGAGCGCTGCCATGCATGTGCGAGTGAGGGGCGGACCATGCGGCTGCGACGCGTGGGCGCGCGCGTGCGGCCCCGCGAAGTGCAAGCATGCGCTTGGGAGGGGCAGGAGACGAGGGAGAATGAGAGAAAGCAGGAGAGAGAGGGGTGCGTGGGTGGTGGTGGGAGGCCAGAGCCAGAGCGAGAGATCGAGCGCGCGCCTGGTCGTTGGCCACGCTTGTCGGGGATGTTGTCCATGTCGCTCACGTCGCTGTCGTCGTTGTCGCTGTCGCCGAAGGCTGCGAGGCCCGGGGTCATGGTCTTGCCGGCCCTTCGCCGCACGGGCTCGTCGTCTTCGCTCTCCTCCTCCTCCTCGTTCTCCACCACCTCGCTTGTGCTGCGTTGCTCGGGCTCGGGATCAACGCCATCCCGAGGGAGGATGCTGTCACCCTCCGCCTCCGCGAGCGACGCAGCTCGTCGCGTACAGTGACGCTTGCCTACGCAGGAGGTGAGGGAGGATTGAGATGCGCGTCCACGGGCTCACACGTGCAAGCAGGCTAGCACGCAGTGGGCAGAGGGGAGAGGGAGAGGGGGCTGGCATGGCTTACCTAGCCCCGACATCGCGCGCCGCGCCGCGCGCCGCAGCCTGTCTCCTCGGAGCTGAAGAGGGCAAGAGAGAGGGCCAATTTACTGTCATGAAAGGCCCTGTTTATGTTAAAGAGTCGCATCCGCGCGACAACTTGTTCACCGAGTCAACTTGTTGACCGCGACAACTTGTTCACCGCGAGTGAACATGTTGCTGTCTACTAATAAAGAGGAGATTCTTATACTGGATACTGGTAGAAAGCCCGGCGCCACGGCCCCAATCTTGCAGCCACTTGTAGAGAGGGCCCAAACTTCTGGCAAGTTGGGCGAGCCACCCAAACTTGCAGAACAAGTTGTACAAGTATTGGCCTGGGCCTATCTAGGGCCCAAAGGGCAAAGGGCACCGGATATGTGCTAGTTACACCTATCCGGTCACCATATCCAAAAATCTCGTAGTGAATCCTCAATCTTGACTTGGTTAATTTTCACCCTTAGAAGTTAATTTTCACCCTTAGAAGTTAATATAGCTGTTTGACCGCCCTAGGGGGTGTGAATGCTAAATAAGCTCATGCCTACTCAGCTCATCCCAGAAGGCAGAGTCTACTGTCTGGGGGTGACCGACGGCCCCCCTGGGAGGGAGTTGGAGCCGGGGGGGGGGGGGGGGGACACGAGGCGCCTCCCGCAAGTGAACTAATTATAAATTTAGTTGAGTGTTGAGCGTATACGTGTAGCGTAGAAATACAAACTAGAAGTAGAAACGTGGGTTTGCATAAGACAAAAACAAGCAAGGGCTTTTGATGTCATCAACCCAGCATCGGGCCCAGTACGATCGCTGCCCTTAAACATTGCGGCTGGACCCACTGTCGCATCCACAAGCTACACCATAAGCATTGTTGCCACAAGGAGCAATTGGAAGTAAGGAAGGCAAATCACACACAGTACACCTAACTCTGGATGGGCATGAAGCAACACACCTTGCATCTTGTGAGTCGCGCCCACTGGTGTCGTGAGGAAATTTTCGGGAGAGCAGAAGCACGCCGCAACTTCATTCACCGCCTCGTCTTCTTCGCATCGCGCTGCTGATCATATTCACGCTGAAGCTTGCCTCCTGAGATCAAATTCTCAAAGAAGCCGGGCCCAGACTCTTCCTCATCGACCCAGCCAGATTCAAAGTACTTGCCTTTCTGAATATCGCCCTTCTGATCGAAGAAATTGTTGGCCTCAAGCTCAAACTGCAGAGCTGCGCCACCCTCCGCCTCAGGCTTGTCAAAGTTGGTCTTCTTGAGGTCGCCCAGCATTGGGGCGCCGGCACCCATCGCCATGAGCTGTGCCAGCCCACTGAAGTCGATGCCGAACGCCTTCTTCTCGCCCTCCTCTTCGGCCTTCAGCGCCACGACCGCACGTTGCGTCGCCCCCGTCGGAGCAACGGGCAGCTGGAGCGAGGCGACTGTAGCCATGCCGAGCAAGCAAAGAGCGGCGCGCATCTTGAGAGCAGGACTGAGAGCAGCGAGAGAATCCAAGAACCTTTACACTAGATGTGAGAAGTAAGATGAAGAGTAGAAGAGGAGAGAGCAGGAGAGAGGGAGACGAGAGAAAGAGGGGAGAGAGAAGAGAGAAGGAGAGAGATGATAGAGAAGGAATAGAAGATAAGAGAGAGACAGTAGAAGAGAGCGAGCACAACACATATACTCTACACCAGCTAGGTACGAGGAGGAGAGAGTGCTGCAGCGGATGGAATGAGGGAACGGGGGGGGGGGGAGGGGTGGAGCAGAGCGGAAAAGAGGGGGGGTCGTTCTTATCTTGAAGGAGCAGCTGATCCATGGAGAGAAGAAGTGTTTATGATACGGGGACGACCGGTGAAAACCAAATGAAAACGGAGGAGAGAGAGAACAAAAGGACTGCACAGACATGTAAAGTACTCGTCGCAGTACACTAGAGTAGGAGTACCAGAGGCTAATTATTGCAACCATCCAGAGGCCTGTAATTCATTCGAGTACCGAGCACATCCTAACTTGAGCCTCGCCACGGCCCAATGGACGCCAATCCGTGAAGTACACTCACTGGAATATCTTTGTTCTCGCTGCGCACTCACCCTTGGGCCCACTACAATACTACCCTAAGTGGGAAACACAGCTAGGAGGTCTCCAAACACACACACAGCAAGTAACAGACTCTTTTTGGCAATCGTAGAAACACCGTCGAAAACACAGTGATGTACTACCAAGGGGAAATCTCCCCCCCTCGCCCGCAGTCTCCATACATCCAGATTCCGGATTCGCCAGATTCGAGATTCGCCATTCACATCACTCTCGCAATGCACATACATCGGACTCGGCATTCACATTGCCTACTGCCTCTTCTTGGCAGCCATTCTCCTCTCTCCTCTTCTACGGCAACGCACGAGCACGAGGGAGAAGGTGAGTCACGCCATGTGTGGTATGTGGTATCCTGTGGTGCAGGTGCAAGTGCGTGGGTGGTCAAGAAAACCATGGTGAGGAATGAAATTACAAAATTATTTAATATTCTCACCGCACTCGCGGCCACAGACCCACTACTTTTTTCACGCAGCAACCTTTGTACACCCCCCCTCCCGCGGCCCTTCTACCCCCGCCATCAGCAGGCGAGGCGACTCCCCCCGTGCACTACTAGCTAGTACTACTAGGGGGAAAGGTTGACGGGCTTAGATATGGTACGGTGTACGGTGCCCCCCCCCCCCCCCCCGCCCCCCCGGTGATCCGTTCTCCCCTTCCTCCTTCCTCCTGTGCCTACCGGGCTGGCGCCTCACATTCCTCAAAGGGAACCGCGAACGCATGAAGCTTGAAGGTGAGTCGGGCACTTTTTCGTGTCCAAGGTGGCTCACTCCACGCGCTGGCACCTATACGTCGCAGCGACCCAAGGGTCCTTCCTCACGAGCAACTTCCCACTTCCCGCGCAAACTTCTACTTAACGTCGACAACACTGTCATCCCGGTGAATTACGCCGTACGCGCGTGCAAGACGCTAGAGATGCCCCAAGGCCTCCAATCCCAACATAAATTGTTGATACATGGCAGCCTCAGGGGCTGCAAAGGCTGGCGCCCGGAAGTCGCGCGCAACCTCCAACCGGCACACAGGCGCTGCCTCTGCGACGCAGAGGCGGCGACGGGGCGACGGACGATCCAACGGGGGCGACAGTTACGCACAGGAATAAAAGGAAGGAATCTTTCGAAAACCCTTAAGTGAGTTGATGAAGACCGAAGTAAAACAGCGCCACGATATAATCCAACGGCCAACACCTGAGGGGGAATCAGGGTCACACAAGGGGGTGGTTCCTTGCACCTTGCACCGGCGATACCCGAACGCTCGACTTAACCTAAAAATGCTAGGAGCACGCAAGGAGGTAAGCCAGGTGAGGGGCAAGCAGGCGACAAGGGAGGCGACAAAGGAGGCGAGGGCAACAAAGAGGGCGAATGTAGGATGATGCATGATGCGACGGTGACTAGTGACTAGCCTGCAAGGAGGGGACATAGAGACATAGAAACGCAAACAACTTCTAAAACAAAAAAGGTCGATCGCGGATGCGACAGGTAGGCGTAGGAGGAAGGGGGGAACGGATCACCGGGGGGGGGCGCGGGCCACCGGACCATATCTAAGCCCTTTACCTTTATCCCCCTAGTAGTGCACGGGGGGAGTCGCCTGATACGGCGGGGGGGAAAGGGCCGGGCCGGGGGAGTGGGGTTGTAGAAAGTTTTGCTGCGTGAGTAGAAAGTAGAGGGTCCACGGCCGCGTGTGCGGTGAGACTATTAAGAAACTAAATTCCCCCGGTCCCACGATAAAAAAGAATTGGGCCTCCCGATCAACCAACTTTTTTTTGAACCAGTCTCCCCTGCAACACTTTTTTATAGACAGGTCACTCAACAGAACAGGAGGAAGGGGAGGACTTACTGCTGGGGACAGGGCTCTGCACCCCCGTCTTTACATTCAACGACAAAGGCACACTGATGTTAGGCAACAACCTAGCCGCGATAGCCAAATCACTCCAACTAGCGGAAAAGCTAGCATAACCGCGCACAAGCCATAGCGATGCTCCACACACCCGCCCAGCCCCAACCCTCGGGAACACAGAGGCACGCCGCCCATCTCCTAGGTTCTGAAAGAAGCAGTATAGAAACCGGTAGCCCGATGGTACAGGAGGAAGGAGGGGAACAAACCTATCGGGGACCGGTGCACACCGTCTGCTGCAGGAAACCCCACCCACCCACCACCCAGCCCCTAGGTAGAGCACGAGGGACGGGCCGCAAGGCAGGTGGCGGGGAGTTGAGAGTGGCGGGCGAGGCCGCAATCGTTAGAGAGCAGAGTCGCGCGCGCGGCGTGATTATTAAGAAGTTTTTTTTTTACTGCTGGGGACAGGTGCACCCCGCTTAGCTCGAACCCCCCGCACGACCCGGGCCCCTAAGTAGAGCACGATGGGAGTTGCCGGAAGGCAGGGAGTGAGGGAGTGGGAAGAGAAAGGGCGTGGCTTCGTGAGCGTAGTCCAGTGCCATGAGTATTAAAAGGGCGAGAATATTAAAAGGTTTTTTTTTGAACTTGTCTCCCCCACCTCAATGAACGCGCGACGGCTTGTCACACAATCTAATATGACGGCACGCAACCGAATCGACGAATATACTACGGACCGTGTGCTTCTCATGCCTTGTCAGTACAGGATCCTTGTGAATACTGAGGCACCTCGCAGGCGCAAGATCATCGCACTGAGATTGATTGAAATTGTAAATGCACGAATCAATCGGTTCGCGGTGAGCGGACATCTCCTAGGCCGACATCATGCTGCACGAGCTACAGGTGCGCGGGAAGCAGAGCGCGAGAGTGCCTTAACCGATGCGATGCCTGAGCCGGCGACGGGTGCTCCGGGTGGCAGTTTCGAATCTGCATCGACAATAGCCGACGCGGGAAATGCCGGTCCACCTGCGAGCCTCTCGATGTACTCCTTTAGCTGTGCGATCTCTTGTTGCATATTCATCTACAAGAGGGGTAGATTATGGCACGGGTACCTTGGCGCATGCAGAGGTACGAAACGCAAAGGCGAAGCTCACATCCCGGCGTGGCAGGGGGAAGAGGCGCACCATCTTCACAAAATTAGAGTTGCTCAACACGCCCTGTTGCGACATGTCGCCTGCCAACGCGGCTTGCCGCCTCTCAGCTACTAGACTAGCAAGCTTAGCGCGCGTGTCCGTGAGCTGCACCCGGAGCTCTCCATTGACCGAATCTAGTGCCTCCTTGTCCCGAGCCAATTCGGCTGCGCCTGCCTCCGCGCCGGCTGCGCGCTTTTCGGCTTGCTCTGCACGCTGGGCTGCCTTCGCATAGCGTGCGGCCTCCTTAGCGGTTGCTTCTTCAAGCACACGATTCGCTGCACGCTGAGCAGCTAGCTTCTCCCGCTCGGCATTCAATAATTCATTCACCTTGGCCAGCTCCGTGCGCGTCCTTGACAGCTCTTTGGCGGCCTCCTTGGCAGCAACAGCAGCATCTTTATCCTTCTGTGAGGGCTTGTTTTGGTCCGGCGGCTTTGCTCGTTGTGACGGAGCAGACATCATTGCTGTTTTGACCTCGGTGAGCTTCGCCTCCAGATTCTTTCTCGTGGCTGCGAGCCTGGATGCCTCGTTCTCGGCCGCCTCACACCGCTCTCGCCACAGCTTTGCCTCCGCCGTGGCAGAGGCGACGCGCTCATCGGCCGAGGCAGAAGAGTCTTGTAGTGCCGCCTCCGCGAGCTTTGCCGCCTCCCGTGCAGCGGACTTCGCGCGCGACGCTTCGTCCTGCTGAGAGGCGAGCAGACTCTCCATGTCCTGCAGCTTTGCCGCGAGATTCTCGCATTGCGCTCGCGCTCGTGCCGCCTCGGCCTCTGCCTGTTCACGCGCAGCCTCGGCCTCCGCAACAGCTGGATGGGAAGCCCCATCAAGCTCCCTCAGGCGCTGCCGAGCCGCATGGAGCTGCGCTGTCACCTGCTTGAGGACGTCCTTCTCGCTTTCGACCTTACGCTCAGC
Source organism: Isochrysis galbana (assembly GCA_018136815.1). NCBI lineage: Eukaryota > Haptophyta > Isochrysidales > Isochrysidaceae > Isochrysis > Isochrysis galbana. The sequence continues at coordinate 4,137,411 of CM030934.1, forward strand.
GGAGGCCAGCTTGTCTTCCAATTCCATGCGCCGCTGTACTTCGCCGCGCAGCTGCTGCTTCGTGTCCTCAACCTTCTGCTTGGCCTCTCGGAGCGCCGCCTCGGCTTTCTCACGCTGCCCGTCACGCAGGGAGCGTGAACCGTCCTGCAGGCTCGCGTTTTCGGCACGCAACTCCTTGATCTGACTGCGGTACTTCAGGCAGTCTGCTTCGAGAGAGGCGACGAGGCCGGTGCGCACTGTCTCGACCGCCACCTGCTCCTCATCACGCACGCTCGTGCCGCTCTGCAATGAACCAGAGCGTGGAAGGTCTCGCCGGACAAGCGAGGGCTTTGTTGTTGTGGGCTTGGCCGCCATCGCACGCAACCGGTGCATCTGGCTCTCAATCTCCTCATCGCGTTCGCCCAGCAAACGGTGGCGCGCTGCAGGCATGCGGGGTGTGGGTGGAGGGAGGCACTGGCGGGGCGGGCCTTTGGCTGGCTGGCTCGTCGGGCCGCCGTTGAAAGCTAGGGAGAGCTGAGAGCTACAAGATACTCTAGCTAGGGCCAGGTAAATACTTTTACAAATTTTTCTGCAAGTTTGGGTACGTTAGAAAAAAAATCTTCTTAAAAATCTCCGCTACACGTGCGGCGTAAGGCAGTGTGCTTGTGGACCTCCTCTCTACCCAACCTTAACCCCTAACAACCCCCTCCCCCTTCCCCAGTTCCCTCTTCAGTGGAGAGCCGGTTCCGGGGAGGCCGCGCGCACTGCCTCGGCCAGGAGTTGGAGTGGAGGGGGCGGGAGACTGTGGCTTTATCCTGCGCTCGGGCTTGGCTAGTCTATACCTCCCGTGTGTCTCATAAGGTAATCAACGCTTTCTTCCAAATTCTTCCCATAGCGATTCACCCATCTCAATTAATGTTTCGTATATCTAAGCCTCTTGCCGCCTGCAAGAGTTCATCCGATACTTCTAGGTTAAAGTCTTTGTCCACTGTCCACCATGTAAAGAGGGCTTAGCATTTTCCTAATGTGTTTGTTACTCGGGGCGTGCAGCCCCATGTTACTTCGTTGTTTCTTCAGCCTTTGAAAGAAACCGACCTTCGCCGTTGCTAGTAGGTGGTACCTTGTGAGAATTGCTCTAAGAATCGATCTATCGGACCTACCGTCCGCGTTACCGTACTGGATGTTGAGACCAAAAGCGTTCAATTATCCCCATCCCTGCTGACACCTTTCATTGTCACCTGGAGGTTACTTGAGTCAACTTGACACTTCACATGTTGAAACACACACGTGGTCTGACTCCATTCACTCGATTTGGGGCAGGGTGGATATATCGTTGAAATCACGATATCTCATGATATCCCATGTTGGTTTTCCCCTCCAAAGAAAATTGATCGACTTCCTTTGAAAGCGATCGTTTCTTTTTTTTTGTCGTCAAGAGCCTGGTGCGCGCTTTCAGAACTGCCCCCTCTCCCTCCGCGCTCGCCACTTCTCCCGCGCATTCTGACACCCCGCGAGAGGCCCAGGAGCACCCCGTACGCGACGATAACGGCGTCGCCTTGGCTCGGCATGAGGGCGCGCCCCGAGAGGGCCTGGTAGACGCCCACGGCGAGCACGGCGTAGCCCGTCCCCTTGTGCGCGACCCGCCACACGGCGCGGCGTGTGGTGCGGGCGGCGGGCGGGCCGCGCACGAGCGCGTTGAGCGGCTGCAGCAGGGCGAGGGCGAGGGCGAAGGCGACGGCCCCGAGCGTATGATGGGGGTGCGAGAAGTGGCGCCCTCGGGGCACCCACGCGACGGCGAGCGCGACGCCGGCGGCGGCCACCGCAAAGCCCGCTTACCTGCGAGAGCGGGGGGGGGGGGGGCCTTGTTTCGTGGGAGGGAGGGCCGATGGGGGGGGGGGGAGGAGGGAGAAACACACCTGCACCACGCGATGCACACGGAGCCAGAGGCCGCCGGTGAGCCGGGAGCGCCAAGCGAGCGAGAAAAAGGCGCGTTGAACAGATTACCGGACGACATCACGAACAATATCAAGGATGAATTCATAACGTTCTTCGAACGCTGTAAATTCGCAATGGTGGAATTCAAGTTGCCCGACAACTGGCAAAATACTGTACTAACATTCACGTTGAATCCTAATGAAATGAAACTGCACCAAACAACAATAAGAAGAGGCAACTCATCAGATAATCAAGACGAATATGCAGTCTTGATTGGGCAATTCGCAGGTTTCGCACTCGGGTTGAAGAATAACGAGCTTAAATACACTCATACACGCAATCTCGTTGACTTCAAATGGAATGGCCTAGTGATGACATTCACACCATCGACGATCTTCGCCGCTACCGCGTGACAAACGTTGAAACCCGTAACGAAACGCACAGACACGGAATACAAACACAAACACGATGTTACGAGGCCTTAAGGACGCGCGGCGTCTTCCTCCCCGCGCGCTTTCTTCTTTTTTCGCCGCGCGGACTCACCCCAGCGTTTCGTTACGGGTTTTATATAGCCGACGTGTATGACAAAAAAAAAACTGGCACCGAATGAAGGCAAGGCGCCTCGGCGGCCAAGCAGCCACCCGCGTCAAAAAATCAAGCGCCCCCCCCCCGAAAAAAAAATAAAAAGCACCCCAAAACAAAAGGCGCTCCCGTGTGCGTGCGAGCCTAAATTGTAACAATGGGGAACGCCCCCGGGCGCGTCGATAGGAATGGCTTTGGAACGGGAAAGTACGAGGTGAACCTCCAGGACCCCAAGCAGGCATCTGCGAGGATGGGGTGCAAAATGACTATCTTTTCCGAGCCCCACTCCAAAGGCGTGAGCTCGACCATACACGGCCCGTCGGTAGACGACCCGCAAGCACAAGACAAGCGCCGTGAAGAAGTCGACCTGAAGGCGATCGGGTGGACGCACCCGGTGCGCTCGCTCCACGTCGAGTGCAGTGCGGACTCGGTGGAAACACCAACACAGCTGGCCCTCCGCTTCATCTTCGACAAAGTAATGCTGACCGCCTTGTTGGTCACGCTTGGGGTCGTCGCCGCGCTCGTGGCGGTGGTCGTCTTTGTCATCAGGACCGTGACCAAGCGATTATCCACAGCGAATGCAAACTCTGTGAGAATATTTTAAAGGGGCGCGGTCACTTGCACACCAGCCACTCAATATTATGGCTGCTACTAATTCAAACATGGGTAGCCTCTCCACCCTCGCACTCACTCATACTCTCCGCTTTCCTGAGAGAGCGGCTCTATACCGAGTCCTTGTGGTGGTATCGGGGGTCATCGACAAATCTTGTATTTGTTGTTTGAGTCGTGTGATTGTCTCGTTCGCTAGACGGATATTTTCTAGATGCAGCATTTTTTTGTGTTCTAATTGACCAACTTCCGTATTTTTTAATACTATTTGTAAATACATTAGAAGTCAATTTTATAACATTTAGTATATTAATCATGCGATCGCATAACTCTATACACTCTTCGGCCCCAAATGCGCTCACGGAAGCTTTTTTCGTTTCGTGCTCATAAATGACACATAGAGACCTTGCCTTGTCGCTCCTTTACCATGGCTCTCCCACACCTGAGACGGGAGACCCAGGTATACACGAGTTCGAAGAGCACTGGCGAAGGATTCTCGCCCCTGAACCCGGTGTCCAAAAGTACGCGACCCGTGACAATGGCGGCGTGGGCTTTGTCGCGTCCGTTGCACAGCGCGATGACGGTAGGCACTTGGTCGATGTACACGGCGAAGCCTCGCATCACGCGTTCGTGTGCGAGGACATGTTTGTTGGCATCAGCCACCTCTGCCCATTGACTGTATTGTCAGGAGGGTACGACAGAGTGAACGAGCTCAATGAAGCAGGGAACTCTTTGCTCTTCTACATCGGCGACCTCAAGTACGTCTTCGTGGGCATCGAAGTGTTCGAATTTGAGGCCGTCGACGAGATCGTCGCATTCGTATCGCCTGTAGGAGCGAACGACTTTCCGTATCCCTACGCCATCGATAAGACCGGTAGGCATTACCTCATGCTCGAAAAGAAGCAGGGGTACATTGACCCGTACCACAGCTTTTACGACATCGAAAAGAAGTTCAAGCTGACACACGAGGAGTGCGGTATACATTCGATGCGCTCATTGAAGACGATCCTTTCAAGACAAGTGTGAGGAGAGGTCCACGTCATGCGTGACGAGGAGGCCGCTGGAATTTTCATCGAGGGCGGGGGCACGCACTAGTAACCATGCATCCCCTTGCTCACAGGAGCGCCCTCATGGTGAGCTAGGCCCGGTGTCCTAGGACCGAGCTTTTTTGTATTTGATGTTGCTCGGCCAGAGTCCCCACGGGAGGGGAAGAAACCCTGAGGGAAAGGAGACCAAATGAAGGCAAGCCGCCTTGCGACCGCTATCTATGCTCTTTCAGCCCGAAATCTTCAATTTACTCTTCATCTCTTCGAATTCCTTGACAATCCGCAACAGCTACCGATTCGCATCTTCACCGACAATTCAGCTACTCGAGATTCCATTAAGAACCCTGGTGTAACGGCTCGAACCCGTCATTATCTTCGTTGGTTGCTATATGCTCGAGAACAATTTCTTCACCGCATCTCTGTGCCGCATTGGATATCCACATCAAAGATGACAGCTGATGTTTTTACCAAGTGCTTGGACAAAACATCGTTCCTGTATCATCGTCGTAACGTATTGAATGAGGATGCCTAATTGTTCAGCGATATCGCTGTGGGGGAGTGTTTAATCTTAAGTCGTGTTTTGTTGTAGATACCTCAGCTCTACTATGTGTGTGGCAACGTCGACCTTGTCTGGAGTTCTTGCGTCGCCGTCACGAGTGCTAGCCGCACGATGTTATCAATGGTCTACACAACACTGCTATCTATTCATGGACCACCATATGGGTGGTTCAAACAAGTACATACTCTCCAGAGGTAGGAGTACTCCTACTGTAGAGAATGAGAAAGAGCTTCAGTTCAGAAATACGAACCGTAGGAGTACTCCTACTCTGGAGTATGGGACCCTGCGAGTCGCAGGCCGACCACGTCGGATGGCGCGCTGCAAAGTGGGTTCGCTCTACGTGCAGGTGCTCGGCTCGGGCTCGTGGGACATCTCGCCGGGGCTGCTGCTCTTCTGCGAGGCTGGACAGGCGTATAGCGTCCTCTTCAACTGCGGCGAGGGCACACAGCGCTTCTGCGCGGAGCAGCGCATGAGGATAGCCACGCGGCTCCGAGGAGTGCTGCTCACTCGCCTCACGTGGGAGAGCATTGGCGGGCTTCCCGGCATGCTTTTCACGCTCAATGACGCGGGCCGCGGGGGTAACCTGCAGGTCTGCGGCCCGACCGGCCTCTCCGGCCTCGTTCGATCCTTCCGGCACTTTATGGGCGCCTCGGCGCTGCCAGGCGTCATTGCTGAGGTTGTCGATGCTGAGACAATCCACCTCAAGGAGAGTGGCATTATCGCAACACCGATCGTCCTCGGCGCGCTCGCCTTTGACCCCATGTTGGAGCGGCCTACGACCAGCGTAGCAGCGCTGGGCAGTGACGAAGCCACGCCAAGCAAGCGCCAACGCGCGGAATGCGCATCCGGTCGGCCAGAATTGCTTGTCTCTGATGGCGTGCCTGTCTGTGTTTGTTGGCTACTCCAGATGCCCGATGTACCGCCGAAATTCAACGCGCGCGCGGCCAAGGAGCTTGGAGTGCCGAATGGTCCCCTAAGAGGCAAGCTGTGTGCCGGCGAGGCTGTGGCGCTTGCTGATGGGTCCTTGGTGACGCCAGAGCAGGTCTTGACCGATGGAGCCCCGGGCGAGCACTTGCTGGTGATCGACTGCGCCTCACTCGCTCAAGTGGCACAGCTTCGTGGCCACCCCCTATTTGCCACTCATGCGGTCGATCAAACCTTGCGCCCACTCGCCGCCGTGATTCATTTGACACCATCATCCATCGCCGGTCGCCCGGAGTATGCAGAGCTCTGTGCCGCGATGCCCAAGCAAACTATGCAAATGATCCTGGGCAGGCTACCACAGCCTCAGCGCTTCGCGTTCGTTGCATCCGCGCGCCTGCAGCTCAAGCTGGGCAGTCTCCACTCGGTCGTCTTCCCTCCGCCGCTAGCACTAGGAGAGAGCATGTCAAACGAGGGCAGACTGACAAGCATAACGATGGGGAGTGAGGGCGCTGTTGCTGGCCTTCAAGAGGCACCGCTTCCCCCCGGCTGTGTGGCTGCTGACATGCTGAGCCGAATCGTCTTGCGCCCGCTCGACAAGGCTGGTCTGGCAAGAGAGGACGAAGTGAAGTTGCTGAGATGGACAACATCGACCGGGAAGGATGTGTCGCTGCACACATCCGAACTGAAGCAAGAGGTCGCCGGGCTCGTCGAGCTTCCACGCAGCCTCTGCGCCCTATCCTCGGAGCTGCTAGAGCCCACAGGCACGTGGCAAGCAGAGGTCCGAGCTACATGTGAGACCGCCGAGATCCCGGCCGCCAAAGAGGTGAAGGCGCCTCAGGATTCAGGTGCCGGGGCTGGTGCTGGGAGTGACCCTACGGCTGAAGCCACAATTCGTGGAAGCCGTGCATCCATCACGTTTCTTGGGACAGGCGCAGCAATGCCTGCCAAATACAGGAACGTCAGTTCTTTCCTTCTTCAACTTGGGGCTCCCGATGACTCTGCAGTTATCGCAGCGTCTTCTGGAAATTTTGCGTCGGGTGAGGCCACCCCCGATGGAACGCATGGGGGGATGCGCGCAAAGCATGCGGAGAGCTACGGCGGGATCCTCTTCGACTGTGGTGAAGGCACGCTTGCGGCACTGCGCCGCCGCTTTGGCCATCGTGCGGAGCAAGTGGTGGCCTCTTTATCCATGGTGTGGATCTCGCATATGCATGCCGACCACCACCTCGGCCTCCTAGGCGTGCTCGAATTGCGCAGGGCGCTCGCTCTGCAGCCGGGCTATCGGGGCGTGTTACCCCTTGTCGTTGTCGGCCCACGAGCTCTTGGCACATGGCTTCGTGAAGCTGCGAGTCGACTGCATACAGGAGTCGAGTTTTGCTTCGTACATTGCGTGAGCGTGGGCTCCGACGCATCGGTTGGCGTTGCCCTCCTTCGTTTCGGCTGCCGGTGGATGGCCTCCGCACCGGTCGAGCACTGTCCTGACGCGTGGAGCGTAGCATTGCAACACAATGAGGGATGGGGGCTCGTCTACTCGGGTGACACTCGGCCATGCAAGACCGTAGTCAAGCTCGGCCAACAGCTTGACGCTACCTGCCGCCTGCTCGTGCACGAGGCGACATTCGACGACACAGAAGACATGGCTTATGAGGCTGTCGCACGTCGCCATTCGACTGTGAGCGAAGCCTTGCGAGTGGGCGAACAGATGGGCGCTTGGCGCGTGTTTCTCACCCATTTCTCGCAGCGCTACCCAAAGCTTGCTGACGTGCGCCACGCGCCAACATCCAGTGCGCTGATTGCCTTCGACCTCATGAGCGTGCCGTTTCGTCTATTGCCTAGTCTACCAGAACTTACGTCAGCCTTGTTATGCCTCTTCGAGGACGAGCTCGACTCATTGTGCGATGAGCAATCTCTCCACGTTGCGAAGAATGAGCCAGCCCCAAAGAATGAGCGTGTTGAGCGGACTACAGCCCACCTTCCGCATCTCGTATCATCTCCCTAGGCTCACCTTAGAGCTTACGCTGCTTGATTGCTTGGTGAGATACGGTGGGACTTGTTACGACCACTTCCAATGCAAGCGGACAAAGCAGGGTGTTGCCTTTGCCTAACGCGAGCGAGAGCGCGGCCAAGGTCGGCCAGTAGGGCTAGGCTGGCCGCTATCGCTCCGCCATCCCATTCAAGCAGCTCAGTAGGGCAGGGAGAAGGGCAAGCACGGAAGCGGACGAGGAATGCATCGCCTAGCCCAGCGAATTCGTCGCCTAAGCCACCGAATTCGTCGCCTTAACCAGCCAAAAGGAATTTTTTTTGATCAATGCCTTTCCCCCACCCCCTCCTCCTCTTTTCCTCTCTTTCCTTCACCTTTGCTTTGCTCCCTGCCAAAGAACTCAACACCGCCGGTCTTGCACCGGTAGTCAGCACATCGTTCCCCCCACCCACTCGCGCACTAGGCCAGGACGGCAAGCATACGGCAGCAGATAGAGCCCAAGCTTATAATATGTGAGAATTTGCGAAAATCGCACGAATGCAGCACATGCATCATGCATATGCATTAAGGATCCTGGCGAGCCATTCGTAATGCTTCGTCGAAGGCGACGTGGGACAAGGTCGCGAGGAGCGACGGCTGAGCAGCACAGAGATTTCTTGCCTCCATTATTTGGTACCACCTACCATTCCCACTAAAAATGTGGCTGGCAACGGAGTAGCTGTGCCTAGTGGCAGTGGCAACTTGTGGCAACGATATTGACGAATAAAACTTTATAATATTCTTACTTACCGCACATGCGGCCGTGGACCCACTACTTACACGTAGCATACTTTCTACACCCCCACTCCCCCGGCCCTTCCCCCCCCCGCCATCACAGGCGGCTCCCCCCGCCCCCGTCCCCCGTGCACTACTAGGGACTAGGGGGATTTGGGTGAAGGGCTTAGATATGGTCCGGTGGCACTACGCCAAACACCAAGGGGTCTGGTACGAGGCGGAGCTCTCCTACCGAGGCACACCGGTACTAGGGGGATAAATAAATAAATAAATTTCTTAATAGTCTCACCGCACGCGCGGCCGTGGACCCTCTACTTTCTCTTCACGCAGCAAAACTTTCTACACCCCCACTCCCCCGGCCCTTCTCCCCCCGCCATCAGGCGACTCCCCGACATGCAGTGTACATTAGATTTCGGATTTGCGGCGCGCGTCCTAGACAGTCATGCGTCGGGATGTGCTTGCGCGTGAGGCTGCATGGGCGGGGGTTCTGCTAACCATCGGGGCATTGTACGGCGCGATGGGTGCGCGGTACGCCGGTTGGACCGAACTGCTGTGCATCGAGGGGGTTCCGTTTGCGATTTGAACGCGTCCGACGCCGCGCCCGCAATGTTGTCAGATTCGCAGTGAGCTTCAATAATAGCAAGAAGACAATGTCTGTCGCGGCCTCCGAGCGATTGGCGGCGACTGCGCCGAAGGAGAACCCCTCTCTGCAGGCCAAGTGGGGGGTGATGGATGCGTACTCGCCGGCGCAGGAGAACCCTTCTCTCGCGCTGCGCATCAGTGATACACGCCCGACTCCTCTTGGCGCTACCGGTCAGAGAAGCGCGCAGAAGGACGAGTGCAATGCCCACAACCCGTGGCTGGGGGCCAATTGGAACGTGATGGACAATCTGTGACGGATTGCGCGCGGCACCGGGGCCAGGGCCGCGCGTAGTCGGTGGTGATTTGGGGGAGAGAAGAGGGGGTGCACGGCCGACGCCGCCGGTGCCGCGCAGACGACCCTTGGTGGTTGACGCACGCAACGTAAGCGCCCAACGGCCGGACACGCACGCTCAGTTCTAGCGTGGGCCGCGGCCGGCACTTCTTTCAACTGCTGCGCGCATACATGCGGTATTACCATCTGAAACCTGCACGTTTGTACTTTAATAAGGGGGTCCTTTAAGTAGAACTTATACCGTCCACATGGGGGGCACTTGCCAAAAAAACAACCAAACCTGAGGTTGCACCCTCTTAAGAGTGGGTGATCTGGGTGCCCGTCCCGCCCCCCATGAAGGCAAACGACCTTCC
>CM030934.1:4147186-4198234 GCA_018136815.1 Isochrysis galbana
TACTCTGTGGCTTTGAGCGAAGCTACGTGATTAAGCTCGTACTGATACCTGGTACGCTTCGGCTTCCCTCTTCAACATCTCCACCTCAGCCTCGGCAGTGCTGCGTATGCGCAGCTTAGCCAGTAGCTCCTGGTTTGCCTCCTGCACACGGCTCGCCTCCTTTTGAAGAGACTCGAGCTGCGAGCGGAGCGAATCGAGTTCAAACCTGATAGGCAGAAACGGGGGCCGACTCTTTCTCCCCACACAATTGCCAAACATTTCACCGCGCCTCCAAACCTTGCCCCCCCCCCCTCCCCCGGGCCTTATCAAAGAAATACTAGGCCGAACTCCCAATATGGTCCTCAACTCGGCACACACCTTGAGACATTGGCACCTAGCCTCTTGTTCATTTCAGCCACCATCTGAAGTCTGGCACCTTCAGCTTGGACCTCCTCCTCGCGCTTGCGCAAGAAATCAAGCTCCTCATTTGCCGCGGCGAGTTCCATCCGAAGATGCGCCATCTCCGTCGCCTCATGGATGCCTGCGTCCAAGTGGACCTGCGAAAGGCAGTAGGATCGCACGGGGTTCCCAATTGAGCTGAGAAATCGATGAGGCGCGCAGGCTCATCGAACTTTTACAAAACATACAGCTGTCTCGCCAAGTCACCACTTGACCATCGTGCCTCTCCTCACTTGCTTGAGAGTTTCAGCCGCGTTGCGATGCGCAAGCTTTTCTTCTTCAAGTTCCTTTTCGAGTTTACTGCGCTCCGCCTCGTGGGTCTTAGTCATGGTCTCGATCTCAGCTTGCAGATCCATCACTTGACGGCGTGCCTCTGCGTGGTTGGCCATCATCTCAGGCGTCACGCCCGCAATCACCCCACTGTCTCCGGCATTATTCGCTTCTCCTCCCAACGATGAGCGCTTCCGGCTGAGTGCTGGAGAGACACTAGCCTGACGATCTGCAGCAGCAGTCATCATCTCCGCCATGACATGCCGCTGCTTCTCTTTAACCTAATGCGTTGGGTGGCAAGCATGGTATATTGAGCAGAAGCAACTGTGAATGGCGAAAACTATCATATGAGCGGTCATTGAGCGCGATTGACGCAGGGTCGCGCACCATCTGCCAGTGGAGGTCCGATTTGAGCTTTTCAATCTGCTCCTGCAGCTCCTTCGCACATCCGGGCCCGCTTTCCAATTTTTGAATCTGTTCAAGTAGCACGCGCTCCTTGTGTTGCGCTTGCTTAACTGTCTCCTCGAGCAACGCGATCCGCTCATTAGAGCGCTGCACTTCCTCTTGCAATGATTGGGGCATGACGCGGCGCTGTAATTCGCTCATCACCTTGGACATCGCGAGGCGTTGGTCTGACCCCACGTTCCCCTGGGCCAGGTCCTTCCGCTTCTTGGCCATCAAGTTTCTCTCCTCAGCCAGCGCGTTTCTCTCCTCGGCCAGCGCGTTTCTCTCCTCGGCCAGCGCGTCTTTCTCCTCCGCGAGTGTGTTACTCTCCTCTACCAGCACTCTCCTCTCTTCAGCGATGGAGTCGCGCTCTCTCGCAAGAGAGTTTGAGTACTCACGCAGCTGCGCTTCCCAGCCGGCGAGGCGTGCTTTGTTGGCGTCGTCAATGGGCTGTGAGGCACCCCGCCCCGCGCCGCGCGCCTCCGCCGACTCCCCCCCCCCTCCTCCTCCATACCCAGGAAGAGAGTGGTAGGGAGGGAGATGGAGAGCGAGAGGAGAGGGAGAGAGCAGGGGAGACGGCGGGAGAGGGCGGCGCCGCGCAGCTTCGCAGTCCGCTTCCCGCTCCTTCCCGCGCGACAGGTGGCTCTCCCCCATAGATGAAACAACCAGGGATCTAGTAGCTCTAGGAGTAAGTAGTAGAGCTAGTAGAGTAGTAGATAGATCGCCGCCCACGTCGACCTCACCGAGCCCGCCCCGGCCACTCTCGAAGCCCTCGCCGACGCCACGTGGGGCGACCGCAACCTCTACGGCATCCTGCTCACGTTCGGGGGCGGCGCCATTCTTCACCAAACTAAGAAACTAGCGCTTGTCGTCGACTCCTCCATGGAGGCCGAGGGCATCGCCTCCTCCAAAGCCGGCGAGTACGTTTCCTACGCCCGCGAGATCCTCCGAGCCCTCGGCGTCTCCCTCGACGCCCCCACCCTCGTCGGCACCGACAACCTGGCCAACATGCGAGTAGGTTCTCTTCGCTCCGCACCTAGCCGAGCCCGCCACTTCATGCGCCGCTACCACGCCCTCCTCCAGCGTGTAGCCGCCGGCGAAGTCGCCCTTCGCCACGTGAACACCGAGCACATGGCCGCCGACTTTCTCACCAAGTGGCTTCCCAAGAAGAAGGTCGACGCGTGCGTCCGCTACGCCACAAACTCGTGGGCGCATGTCGCAGCTTGATCCTCCTTCTCGTCGCCCCTCCTCCCCCTTTTCCCGCCTTTGCACTGCTCCTTCCCCCGGGCTTCAACTCTCGCAGTGGGGGGGGTGTTGCGGGTAGGGGGAGCACCCCATGCGACGCGCTCTACTCTTAGAGCGCGCCTCCTCACATGCAAAGAGGAGCGTCCCAGACACACTCTATTCTTAGAGCGTGTCTCCCCTTCCGCCCCTCTCCCCCGGTTCCCTCGCATGCAGCTCCAGCCGGGATCCCTTCCTTCCCTCCTTCCGTGAAACCCCAGCGGTTCCTTTTGTTCCCTCGGCCCGCGAGGCTCGGAGCCCCCCCGCGCTCGCCCCTTGTTCCTCCCCCATCCGACGCCCGGCTCTCCCCTTCGTTCCATTAGTCTTTCCTCTGTTCCTAGAATTTCCCCGTGTTTTCTTCCCCCGTCGTCCCGGTTTGTTTTTTACCCTCGTCCTCTTGTTTCTGGCGCGCTCGCCCGGAAGCACCCCCTCGTGTTGTCTCTGGTGTGCTCCACTCCGTTCCACTCGCTGTCATGTCTCCCGATCCCGCTCTCACACCATGTAACAGGACCTATCAAGGCGCTTCCTCACCCCCGTCGCGCCCTCCCTCTCCCTCCACACACCACACAACCCAAGCCTCACAACAGCCCCACCCAGTCCACACATCCACCAACACAACCACCTCATTCTCACCTCACTCGCCACACTGGTATATAATGAAATTTGTGGACGTCGAACTCTACTACTCAATAGAAGCCTTTGACCTTTGATGATGTATTTCCATGCTATTATGCAGAGGGCTTTCAGGCTGTCGTGGGTGGTTGCTCCGGGGTCAACGAAGAGTCTATCTTTTGCTTTTTGCGTGCGTGACCTCGCTTGGGGTGAGGCGTGTAGCCCGTTCGGGCGTCTATAGCATAGCTTTGAATATTCTCGACGTCCCTCATCGCATTATAGTTTATAGCACCACCAATGATATTTTGATTTGTAGAAAGTCAGGGTAAAAAACTTTTGCTTTTGAAGACTCAGGCTACTAGCTACCTGGATTATCGGCGTGTCGCATGCAAGTTTTGATGATTTGATATATGTTCTCACGGCGATCACCGAGATCGAAGTTAGTGCCCGTCAGCCGCTGATTCGAGAATCCTCTGAGCTTGACGGAAATGATTTGCCACACCCAATGGCTTAGTCTCCAGCACACACTTCTTACCATATCATCAAAGGTCTTGCAGTGAGCACGCCTGAGCAGTTTCTGTATGCGCATAATGCGCGCATAGTTCTCAATGAGAATGCTCATGGACGGAATCGTTCGCAGCGCCCTGCATCTTCGTTGCCTGCCGCCATGCTGCCTCGATGTGTTCCTGAATCTCATCCAGCTTGTGGCGCATGCGAATCGCCGAAAACACGACAGGACCATCGCCGCGCATACGAGCGGCGTCGCGCGCCATCACACCTAGATCGGCGCCTACAGCCTCGGCCAAATCGACCTTGTTGATGACGAGGAGGTCTGCCTGCGTCACTCCAGGGCCGCCCTTCCGAGGAACCTTGTCACCTCCAGCAACATCAATCACATAGATTGTGTAATCGGCCAGCTCTGATGAGAAGTTGGCTGCGAGATTGTCACCTCCGGACTCGCACAGAAGAATTTCAGGCCCCGGATCGGTGACGGTGACAGTCAAGTCTTCCAAAGCGGCCAGATTTTGAGAGACATCCTCACGTATCGCCGCGTGCGGACAACCACCCGTCTCTACGGCTCTGATACGGTGCCCTGGCAAGGCGTCGTTGCGAGACAGGAACTCGGCGTCCTCCCGCGTGAATATATCATTCGTAACCACACCGATCGATCGAGTCGGGAACATCGAGCGGCAGAGCTGCAGTACTAGCGCCGTCTTGCCAGAGCCAACTGGACCGCCGATGCCCACGGTGAAGGCTCGCTGAGAGAAGTCGCGCCGAGCCCATCGGGCCGCTCGTCCTGTCTCCCTGGCGGAAAAGTCGCCAGGATGTTCATACTCGTCGTGCGAGTGCGTGTGGCCGTGCTCGCGTGCGAGAAGCCGCGTGCTCGTCCGGGCGAGACGGCCTGAGCGCCGAGCCAGACCGCGCGCTAGCATCTCGCAGCCCCGCCTCGCCACCGCCACACACGAGCAATCCACGCTAAAAGACAGATACTAGCGCGTACAATAACATAATAACGTGGATCCGCCCCCCGCCTCTTGCTCCCGTGATATAATGTGATGAAAGATGATAGAGGCTTTTAACCCTAGTATGTGCCTAGTCCGCGAGGCGGACGGTCGGAACATTTTTAGCACATATGGCTATATTGGGAGCCCCTAGGGGCACTAGGAGGGCCCTAGGGGGCCTCCGGATGTGAAATGGGACCCCTCCTAGGCCTGGGTAGATCTCCCTACCATAAATTCGTCAATGTTGCTTGGTTTTAGAAGCGCGGGAGAACGTTGCCACGAAAGGTTCGCGCGAGCCCGTTTCCCTCCTCTCCCCCCCTCCCCCGCTCCCCCGCCCTTTCCCCCCACGGGTGCTCTCCGTGACCAAACAACACCTCCTCCTTTTTTCACCCCTCTTCATCTCTTTCTCTTCTATGCACTCCCGCGGGCCGCGGGCTCGCCCGCGAACTGCCACTTGCGACGCGCCCCCCTCCTCCCGCGAACTCCCACTGGCGAAGCCCCCCCCCCCCCCTTCCCCCACTACCCTACTACCCTCTCGAGCACGCCCGCCATGTCACGACCGAGCCCCAGCACGCAAACTTGCCCCACACTTCCCCCAGTACGTCCGGCGCAACAGAGACGCGATCTCACCCCATCAAAGGTGAAGGTTGAGAAGTCGGGAAGGGCAGGGGGGAAGAGCGTCGTGAAGACCGTCGTTGAGTTCCAGCCTCCCAATGCTCAGCCCAAGCTGTTCGACCGTTGCGTCGAGGCGCTCGATGGGCCAAGGCATGCACGGAGGCCGAGCAGCATCGCGAGGAAGGCGGGGAAGAAGAACATCACGCAGGTTCAGTGGGCAGACGAGTACGATGAGCCGGAGGGATGGAGCGACGACGACTTGATGCCTGCAGAAGCCACGGAGGAAGATTGCTATTGGGCTGCCGGCCCGATCGCCCGCGAGCTCCCTACTTCCCGTGGCCCCGAGCCCGGCCCCACTGATGCATCCCTCACTGATAGGTCCACCGAACAAGAGATCCTTGTGCATCAGATACCGGCTGAGTTCACGGTTAGCGGTTAGAAAGTTCTGTCCTTAAACTAAGGACGGTGTCCTTAAATCCATGAAATCTAAGGACTCTGGCCTTCAATGCCTTTGATGTGGCTTAGAGTGAGCTTTTGAGACATCCCACCCCCTGAAGCAAATCATCATTACCTCCCATTCAACCTACGCTCTCCCCATGACCAACTCTGCAGTGCTTGTCTTCGTTCACTTTTGCTGCCACATTCAGCATGCGGTGCTGGACTCGGACGATTCGCTCACGCGGGAGGAGTTTTTTTAGCCCTTTATTTGAGCCGTATGTTGACAAATTGGGCCGTTGGATGGCAAAATCACGCTTCGTCGTCACTTAAGGTCTCAAAGAAGGCTATCAAAGCAATATTTCATCTCCTGAGAACCATGGGTGGAAGAGCTTTCCAATGGGGGTATCAGCCACCTCTTTCATTTCAAGGACAAATTGTGATTTGACATTTGACACGACGCCCCATAAAGTATGTCACAAAACTTGGTATTGCTGAGGGAATGGTGCCTTAGTGCCGCCGATAATTTCGACGCTCACTTTCGACGCTTGCCCGGTCCAGTGCCAGCTGAGGCCCCAGCAATACAACTCGAGTTACAAAGGTGAAGAAAAAACAAAGCTATGCCAAAGTGACGAAGACACCACAGTCTCCCACCCCCTTCTCTCCAACTCCTGGCCGAAGCAGCGCGCACGCCTCGCTTTTCTCCTGGTGGCCGAAGGCTTAACACGCTTAGTCAACGCCGACCCGGAAATGAGGGGAATCACGATAGGGCCGAGAGAGCTAAGGCTCTCGCAGTTCGCGGATGACACACAACTTCTGGCTAACTCCTACGAGTCGCTGGAGAGGGCGATGCATATACTAGAAACCTATAGTAACGCCACCGGGGCTAGAGTAAACAAGAGAAAAAGTGTACTAATACGTTTGGGATCACTGGTAGGAACGCGAGTCCCTGAAGCACTAGCTTACCTTAAAACGTTAGGCGAGGGAGAGTTCGCCACTATTCTAGGAGTACCCTTCTGGGAAGGACCCGAAGACGATACCTTCTGGGAGAGGCTTTACGCCAAGCTCAAGAAGAAAGTCGCAGCGTGGAAAGGAGTTCAAAACCTCTCGATTCACGGGAGAACCCTACTAGTGAACTTCATTATATACGGGACTCCGAGGTACTGGTTATCCACCTCCACCCCCCCGTCGTGGTTCATGGAGGCTATCGACTCCGACGTCCAAACCATACTCTGGGATAGGTCTCCGCGGCTACAAGCGGAGGAGTTAGGCTCCTCGCAGGAGGGCATAAGATGGATAACATACCCGGCTGAATTTATTGCTCAAGAGAGTGTGTCTAATATAAACCAATGTGAATGGTTTATCAATCTCGCAAATGGAGTGTAAGGTGTCTTCAATTTTCGTATTGTGCTTGAAATTGAATACATTGAATAAGAACTTACATTCTTCAGTGTACGTCAACAAACTTAGGTCGGCCAGGGAGCCCCCAACCGGCGGCGGCGGACTGATGCTGTCCAATGCTTCCGCTATAACCTGCATGGCAGTTTTAGAATTGGCATATGGAAAGAGAGGTGTGATGAATTTTTAAAGTTCTCGTCCATCTTTTTTTTGATCCATTCCAATCGCTTCAGTACTATATCAGCAGGCGCCCTTCCATTTGTAGACATGGTTGAGCACTGTGAGGTGGGTGTCTGCCTTTACTCAAATACTAGAAGATTTTTTGGTACCGGGAGCGTATTTGGAAACGAGGGGTACCAAACGAAGGCATACGACCTCGGGCGGGAATCACATTCCAGGAGTCGAGGGGGCGGGGCGCAGGGACAGGGCGCAGGGGCAGGAGGGGTACCTGTGACGCGGCCGAGACTGGGGCCGCCCCCGCGCCTTCACCCTCCCTCGCCCTCCCACCCCTAGGATTGGGACTCCCTCGTGGTGGCCCCGCATCGCGTATTTGGAAACGAGGGGTACCAAATGATGGCAAACGACCTCCTTACGCCGCACATGTAGCGGTGATTTTTAAAGATTTTTTTACTTAATAAGTAGCGCACGAGCGCACGAGGGGAGTAGCCGCAAGGCAGCACAGGTTGGGAGGGGAAAGGAAGGAGTAGGGGCGTGGCTACTAACTAGAGGTCCAAACCCACGCCCGAGGCGAGAATTTTAAAAGATTTTTGACAAACGTACAAATGTGCCACTTGGCAGAGATACTAGTACTAGTGGTCTACAGAGTTTACATCGGGACGCGTGATGCGCATTCGATTACTCTTACAATGTATTGGACATTTGAATTTCCAGCTCCTTTCGATGCAACCCCAGATCCACACGATACCCTACCCCTGAATTGTGACCTCGACTTCGTCAAAGACCCTACATTTCGCAGCTAACTCACTACCACCGAGGCACATACGATGGCGCTGGCACTTTTCCCGGAGCCCCCATGTTTAAAGACATGGTGGCGGCAGGCGGACGCATCGACGCGCTAAACGGCGGTGGCGGTGGCAACGCACCGCTCCCCACGCCTCCCGGTGGCGGCGGAACAACGTAAGAAGTGTTGCTGGGTGGTGATGGAAAGCCACTTGACAGGCCACTAGCCGGAAAGCCACTAGCCAGCATCCCTCCAGGTGGCAAAGGTGGCGGTGCGCCACAGGGGATGCTTGGAGGGGGCGGGGCGGAATGGTTGGTCGATGCAGCAGAGACATAAGGCGCACCGAACGGAGTGGGAATGGGCAGGGCGCTGGCTTGCGTGGATGATCCCCTTGGTGATACAGTATTACTCACCACAGTGATCCCCGATGGCGATACTGATGGCGATGGCGATAATGATGGCGGCGGCGGTGAAGCTAACCCGTTTGAAGAAGCGGGCGGTGCTACAGGAGGCCGGTAGTCCGGAATCTTCGGCATCGTCCCTTGCGTAGATGGCGCAGCGATGCCGTAGGATGGTGGAGGTGGGGATGGCCCTTTGAGCGGTGTTGAGTAGCTGCCATAGTAATGAGAAGACGCTCCGGGAAGCGGCGCGACGGCAGGTGGCGCGACGGCAGGCGGCGCGACGGGCGGTGGCGGCGGCATGTAATGAGGTTGCGGTGGGCGTACATCTACAGACGGCGCTTTCGATGCCTCCTCGGCAAGTTTGAGCGACTCCGCCATTGCCCATGCCAGCTGGGCATCATCGTCTTCGCCATGTGAGGGGGGATGTTGTGGTAGCGACGCCGAGGACTGGTGGAGCGGTGGAGGCGCATACTGCTGCTGAAACCGTTGCAACGACGCAGACGACCACGGAGGGGCGGCCACCACATTAGGTCTTCCCTGGCTATGCGGCTGAGATCTCGGCACCTCGGGTAGAGTTGAGGATGGAGGCAGAAAAGGTCGCGACGCTCCGCTGCCTAGAGGCACCACTGCGGCAGGAGGCATGGGAGGTGGTACGGCTTGCAGAATCGAGTAGCTCGGAGCCCGGCTTTCGCACGCGGGCTGAGAAGGCCGTCGCGCCTCTTGCAAGCCAGCCCGTAGAGCTTGCGGGGCCTCGTCATGATCCGACTCTCTACACCCAATGGGTGGTGCCAAGGACGAGTAGCTGATTCCCCCCACAACCGACGCCGACGGAGGTGAGGCCGCTGGCGGTGGAAACGGTGGCGGCGGCGGCAATGGATGGGATTGATTTGAGACGGTCGAGCTTAATGTGAGATGGTCTATTCCATCGGACTTGTGCGAGCCCTGTCTTGGCTGCGGCGGCCAAGAGCTAGAAGGGAGCATGTTGCTGGGTAGCGGCACGGCGGGCGGCACAAATGGAGTGGGTGCGGCGGCTGCCGCCGGTACCACTGCAGGTACCGGCGGTGGGAACTGCTGCTGTTGGACGCGTGCTTCAGCAAGAGCTTGGGCGGCTGCAGCTCGCGCCTCCTCGTTGACCGTTTCCGCGTGGAGCGCTTCCAGCAACTCGGTTCTCTCATACGCACGTGCAGCACCGAGCGAGGTGACCGTACTTTGTAGAGCATCCAGCCGCTCTGATGCCTCTGCGCAGAAGTCAAGGCCATGCAAAAGCTGCGCCTCTAGGTCATCAAATGACTTCACTGCCAGAGACAGCTTGTGGAAGAAGGCCTCGCGCTCTGGTAGAGAAGGATCAGAGGTGCGTGCCGTAGTGAACGTCTCGTTGGCGGTGCGGAGCGCCGAGAGAAGCTCCGCCTCCAATTCGGCGGACTCACGAATGCGTGAGGCGAAGGGCTCGTACCTACAGGGAGAATGCGGTCCCCAATCAACCAAAACGCATCCGAGCATACGCTAGGCGCAACAGCTCTCGCCGTTCTAAGGGCACGCATGTGTCTGTGGCATCAAGACAAGCGCTCACTTGGCGAGCGCCTTCGCGAAGACAGTCTCCGTGGATCCTCCAGCCGCATCTCCCCTGTACACGAGCTCCCCCGTCACATCGTCTCTCGCCGCAAGTGCCCTGGCATCGGCAAGGGCAGCGACACGCGCTGCAGCACATGAGCGGAGAGACTCCAGGAGCGTCCGGATGTCCGCCACGCACTCTAGGTCGGCGAGAGTTGAGCCCTTGGCGCCACGAGGAACCATCGAATTGAGGGTTGGGATATCATAATTCAATAGCTGAAGGTGGTCGAGACACGCCGCATGGTGCGAGCGCAGGGCCGCATTGGCAGCCTCGGCTTGCTGAATGTCAGCCCGAATCTGAAGAGAAGCAGGATAGGGACGTGGGGGCAAATGGCCATGCTCATCCATGCTAAGCGCGATAGGTGATGGAGCATCGTGGACCAGTGAGGGATTGGAACCCGCGCGGGATCATTTCCGCCCGACGGACTCGGATGGCTCACCTCTGCTAGCTCTCGCCTAGCGTCGGCGGTGAGCGCTGCGGAGCGAACACATGCCCATCGTTCGCCGTGCTGAAGGTGCAATTGCTGGTCAGCTCCCTCCTCGACTTCAAGAAGTGCGTCAATGGACATTGCGCATGCGTCCAAGTCGGCTGTCTTTCCGCGAACAGACTCGAGCATGTCTGACACAGCGCGCGTACCGCCTGCCGCCTGTACGCGGGTTACCGCTTCAGCCAGTGGTTCGGGGAGACGAGAGTCCGCCTCACACGCGTTCAGGGCATCTGAGCGAGACCCAAGGAAGTGATCAATGACGTGAGGGGACGCACGTAAAAGCGACAAGGAGGCTCAGCACGGGCTGAACAAATCTTATGCGAGATTGCGGCTTCAGGGAGGGACGATAAATCAAGGCTGTGTGAATGGTTGCCACAGGGAAGCAAAGCACTGGGCTGCACGTCTTGGCATCGGGCGCATGATTCCACCGCAATCAGGACTTTCGATCGCGAGTTTCAAGGGCAAGGCTTTCAACGCTTTCGACCCTTACACAAAGCGTACCAGGAAGGTCCATCGACGCGAGCTCAGCTTCCTTGGTCTGTTGGATGTCGTTGAGATCGTCGCTCATCTGACGAAGCAGGTCGTCCAGTGATGCAGTGTACACCGATGCATCGGTAAGCACCGTCAATGGCACAAGCCGAGAGAAGGGGTCGCCTTCAGCGGCAGAGGCAGCATCACTATAGTCATTGCTAGCCGCAGGCAGTGCAAGCGGTGTTGGCGTCATGGGTTTGACGATCGCCTTGGGAGCAGGAGAGGCGAGCGTGGAGATGGGGGGCACCCGCTCGTGGTAAACGTTCATGTTGTACTTCGACGCTGTCGCCTCGGCGGCACGAATCGTTGAAACAGCTTCCTCGAGGGCCTTCAGAACGGCAGGAGGGACAGCGGAGGCTCCGGCTGCCGCAACGCCTCCGCTATTTGCAGCCACACCTCCTGCCGCAAGCCGTTCGAAGGCATGGGTAGCCAGCTCGACGGCACGTTGCAGTCGCGCCACTTGAGGCCCATACTCGTGCTTCTCCTCGTGCTCCGCTGCCATGTGGAATTGGGCCCACGCATCAAAGATGCGCGCCCCCGCCTCCGCCTGGCAAATCAGTGCCAAAAATGTTGCAGGCGCTCCACTCCCACTCGATGCACGGCCAACGCGATCTTTGGCCTTGCCGAGCATCCCTCCGCCACGTTCCCTGCCGGGCGGGCTCAACTCACCCCCACCCCCACTCGCCACGCACTCGTCACGGACGGTGCGCAGCTTAGCAGCAGCTTCGTCATAGAAGGCTGATGTCGCAGCCGCCAACTTGGCCACCACACCGCCCTTCATCTGGTCACGCGTCGCTCTCTCATAGAAGCATCGCTGCGCTTGTGCGAGCATGAGTGCGCGCTTCCCTTCTAGAGCGGCCGCTGAAATGTCGGCAGTCAGCGCACGATCGGATGCCCAGGATGCGCCTGCGATGGCTCCCGCGGCAGTATCGAGTGCGCCAGCGGCCTGCTGGAAGTCCTGACAAGCTGCGCGCAGCCCGTCCCCATCCGCGGTGTTGCGAGTGGTGGCGCGGAATGAGAGCGCGGCGGCAAGATTATAGAGTGCACACACGCGCTCGAACCCTAGCTGGTGCATAGTGCACCTCGCCTCGGGCTTGTGTGCGTCGCGCCACGTGAGCTCGAGCTGCGCATCCGTGCCACTGAGAGCGTCGTCCACTGCTGTGCCGAACCGCGAGCTCATGGAGGTGAGGAGCTTTGCATAGCGTCCGAGCGCACTGACGGCATCCTCAGCGGTCGCCTCGCTGAGCGCGATGGCGCGCACCCGCTCGCGCAGCGCGTGCACCTCGCCGACAGCTGGGCGGTGCTGCTCTGCCTGCTCGTGAGAGTACGAGGTGGAGATGAAGAGCAGGAGCCCCTGTTCGAGTTGCGCGCTCGCGGTTTGCTTGAGAGGTAGGGAGAGAAGGTCGGAGACCATCGCCGCCCGCCAGCGCCGCGCCAGCGCCGTAGAGCGAGGAGGGCGAACAGAGAGAGCAAGAGGCGGCCCCGCGTGGCCGCGGCGCGGTGGTCGGCTTGCCTCTCGCACTCCCTCGGCCCGCCGCACGCCCAGACGGGGGGGGGGGGGGGGGGGGGGTAAGTGGAGGGTAGGGGCGAGGTAGAGGGGTTCTTTATGTGAGGGTTGGAGTATGAATAGAGAATATTTTGAGGAAGGGGGGGAGATTCATATGGGAAGGGGGCGGAGGGAAGTCCGGGCGCCCGCTAGAAAGTAAACCGTTGCCGCGAGTTCAGAGACGCCCCACCAACAACAAAACTCGAACGGCCGGCCCGCCTCCGTCGGGCCGAGAGAGAAGCGCCACGAGAGAGATCTAGGAAGATAAAGGGAGAAGGAGGAAGAAGGAAGGAAGGTGGGCGGGGGGCCCTCTCCGGAGAGAGAGAGAGAGAGAGAGAGAGAGAGAGAGAGAGAGCACGAGGAGGGGAGAAGTTGGAAAAGGGGAGCAGAAGCGACCGTTGCGCGGAAGCGCCGGCGAACCGTCGAGGACTTTCTTAAAGGAGGAGCTTCGTTAACTATGTGTGACTCGCTCCGTCAGCGCCCGTCTCCTCCGTCGATCCCCCGCCGCCGGACTCGACCGACGGGCACGATCTCACACCACCCGACGGGCGCCGCCCCCTTTCGTACACAGGAAAGGTTCGGCGGCAGAGGTTCAAGTGGCACTGCGCGCGCGTGATGTGCTCCATCTGGCACTCGCTTGGCGCGGGGCGCGTCCTTGCGCAGCGCGCCTTCTTGCCGGCAGTGCCTGTCCGGCAAGAGAACCGAAGTCAGTCGTCAGAACGCCACACGTGGCTCATTCCGGGCCTGTTCCTTGCCACAATTGGGACACGTACTGTGCTGAAGAACAGCGACTCGTTGAGACTGAGCCCGTCGACCGTCCATTTCGCCATTCACGCACTCATCGCTGAGATGCATGAGCGTCATCACCACGGTCACAGCAGATGGCACAACCTCATCGCACATGCTCACACGTCGAGCTTGTGACGCCAATGCGTTACGGATGATGACGGTGGTATGGTTGGCATGAGCTATGCTTGCCATGATCACGAGCTGCGTCATGATCAGCCCGTATTCCTCTCGCCGCATCTACGCTGCGGGGGGCTTCATTCACGATGCACACCATTTTGCCTCCTTACCGACACCAACACAACAAGCTTCGAACCCCGTGATTCCTTGAACTTCTTCTGCAGACAATGATCTGGTGTCTACACCGCTCACGTGTCCATGTGAATTGGTGATATCCCTTTCCCTGGCCAATTCTATCCGACAGCTCGAACGCCTGCTTGCACATCGACGGCAGCGATCTATGGGCACCACTCTTTAGTGCAGTGAAAAGTTGATACGTATCAAGTAAACGCGCGTGTATAGCACATGCGGGACGCGCACGTAGAAATCAACCGTATAAGTGTGTCTTGTTGGTCAATTATATTGCAACGTTGATACGTCCTTGACTTGTGAATGATGACGATGCATTGTTGTGGTGACCGGTATCATGATTTTATGTACTACGTACCACTACTACTACTGTCTGTTATCCTAGTAGCAGTATTAATATTATGACGGTTACGATGATGTATTTCTTAACCCGGACATGTTATTCAACTACCCCGCCCACTGGGGGTCTGGGTCAGGTTGATGAATGCTCAGCTCATGCCAGAAGGCGGAAGGCAGAATCTAAGCCTGACCAACCACTCACGGCCCCCCTGGACCCCTAGAGTCCTGGAGTTGGAGTCCGGGAGGGAGGAGGGAGGGCACAAGCTGAAACTGAAACTGAGTAGTTGCCTTCTTTCTACTCCACAGTGCTTGATTGTGATACAAAAAAATCTGAAGACAGGGCTAGACACCTACACCTACACCTACAAGTAGCCAGCTGTTACCGCCTACTTATCCGCTTATCCGCCACCGCCCCTCATCAGCCCCTTCCCTCCATCTCCTCTCCTTCCCCCCTTCGTTCCTTTGTCTTCGGTTTCCGGGGTCCGGCCCAGGTGCGCTACCTTGGGTCCAAATTAGATGACGGGTTCCGGGAGGGCCTTTTGCGCTTGTTTAATGTTCGTTCGTTTTTGCACGTCATTAAAGAAACAGGCCACCCAGCACCCAGCGGACAGCGGCGCAGGAGGAGGGCGAGAACGTACCGCTGGGGGCAGGTGCAACCCGCTCATCCTAGTATCCTAGTCCCCCCCCGCAACCTGAGCCCCTAAGTAGCGCACAAGGGGAGATGCCGCAAGGCGGGTGGTGAGGGAAGGAAAGGGGAATGGGCGTGGCTACTTAAGTAAGTGAATAAAATAAATCTTCTTAAAAATTCCCGCTACATATGCGGCGTGAGGCAGCTTGCTAGTGTACCTCCCTACTACCCAACCTTAACCCCTAGCAACCCCCTTCCCCCTTTCCCAGTTCCCTCTTTAGCGGAGAGCTGGTTCCAGGGAGGCCGCGCGCGCTGCTTTGGCCGGGAGTTGGAGAGAAGGGGGTGGGAGACTGTGGCTCGTCTCGTACTTAAGTAAGTGAATACTAGTGCCACGTGTGACATGCGACATGTGAGGCGAGAATATTAATATTAAAAATTAAAAGATTTTTTGTTCGTTCGTTTTTAACCTCCTTGGTCCCTTTCTCTTGTGTGTGTGTGTGTGTGTGTGTGTGTGTGTGTGTGTGTGTGTGTGTGTGTGTGTGTGTGTGTGTGTGTGTGTGTGTGTGTGTGTGTGTGGTGTGTGTGTGTGTGTGTGTGTGTGTGTGTGTGTGTGTGTGTGTGGTGTGTGTGTGTGTGTGTGTGTGTGTGTGTGTGTGTGTGTGTGTGTGTGTGTGTGTGTGTGTGTGTGTGTGTGTGTGTGTGTGTGTGTGTGTGTGTGTGTGTGTGTGTGTGTGTGTGTGTGTGTGTGTGTGTGTGTGTGTGTGTGTGTGTGTGTGTGTGTGTGTGTGTGCGCGCGTTGTATTCAGGCCTTTTGGCATGAATATTTCGGCACGAGTACGAGCCTCTTTTCTATGTTGGCCGTGGTCGCGCAAGGCATGCAGATTCGGATTCTCCCTGGGCTCAAGTCCAGGTTCGCCGATTTTCGTCTTGAAATTCGAGGATTTGAGTTTTATTTTTACCGTTAGTTACGGTAATTGTTCACGCGTCTAAGGTAAGAAATGCAGGTAACAAAACTGGAACTGGACTTAAAATCGCGGACTTGTATTCTGTGGTCCCCTTCAACGATTCCCCAGAGAGAGGGATGCCGCCGTCGGCCCGCTCGTCAGCGAGCACCGATGCGTTCGAGGGCGGAGCGAGGCTCAACGCGGTCGCGAGCGCGACGTCAGGCGCACTCGTGCTCACCGCTCTCTTCCCAATCGACTCCATCAAGACCCACATGCAGGTGACCACACCAAGTCCCCTTGTGCCATCTGCGGGCTCTCTGCCTCGAAACCACTCAGTGTTGCCATCCGTCTCCCGCACAGGCGCGTGGCGGCAGCGCTGTCTCTGCTGCGCATTCGCTCTGCACAGAGAGGGCACTCCTGAGCCGTGTGTACAGAGGTCTCACTCCCGCCGTCCTGGAGCTCGCCCTGAATCGCTCCATCCTCTTCGGCGTGGGGTCGTATGCGCGGAGATGGACGCCAAGCGCGTGGCCTGATCCAGTGCGTGATGCTGCGTCCGGGGCAGGAGCTGCATTGATCAAGACGGCTGCGCTCCATCCCATAGACACGTTAAAATGCCGCTGGCAGCTAGGCCAGCCACGGGACCGACTGAGTGGATTATATCAGGGATTCACACCGGCCGCCATCCGTTCATCAGTGGGCATGGCGATATGGCTCTCCTCTCGCAACGCACTCGAGAGGCGGCTCGAGCCTTCAGACGAACAGCCAGATAAACGACCGTGGCGGCATTTTGTGAGTGGGGCGCTCTCGTCATGCCTCACGGACCTGTGCACATTCCCGTTCGATACACTGAAGAAGTGGTTGCAGGCAGCCGATCCAGTCGGGCGACAAGATCGGCCAAATATGAAACAAATTGTACCCACACTATCGAGAGCTGCCAAGGCGATGGTCTCGCAAGGAGGAATACGGCGATTTTATTCAGGCTATGGCCCACGCCTCATCATGGTTGCCATGAATGGCGCTTGCTTTAACTCCATGTTTGTAGCGACCAAGCGCATCCTTGGTCCCGTTTTTGAGGAGCAGCGTGAGTCTGGCTAATGGCTAGTGTTCATGGACACAGTCTGGCGACTCTGAGTCCTTGGAGAAGCGGGGAGCGGGGAGCGGTTGCTGCAGTGTGGCGTATGGAGTGAGGGCGTCCGTGCTGGAAGACTTGTTTCGCCACGCTCTTCGCTCTTTAGGTTGAGGAACACACGCATTCACACACTTTATGTATGTGTGTCTGCACCGTAAAGTGTTATATAAGTATATTGTACATAAAATATTGTACGGCACACAGTGCGGCGTTGGTCGCAGAACGACACCGAAATACTAGTAAAAGACATGAGACTTGTCGTATAGTAGCAATATATCTATGAGCTATGAGACCAACACGCCAAGCCACGTCACACACGACCGCACTGAGACCCACGGCATAAACGAAACTAAGTACCTAGTATACCTCCCCTCTCGCAGGCCCTTGGCTCCCGTGAGCCGTGAGCCCGTTCGCCGTTATAAAACCCCACAAGCTATACAAGCTCGTCACTCATTGAGCGAAAATCCCTTGAGGCGTTCAACATACGTTATCCAGGGGGGGCGCGAGGGGGGGGGGAGCGGAAAGGAGAGCGGGGGTGGGGCAAGGGCGATGTCAAGCGGGGATCCCAGCGAAAGGGAGTGCACGTAGCAGCGTAGTAGACACTTTCAAGAACATTTCTTTTTCGAGCATCCCCCCGCAGAATACAAAATAAGTAAGCGACGGCGCCCAGAGGAAGTGTAAGATCCCTTGGCCCCTGCCCTTGGGCGGCCTGGGGGACCTTACTTATTACTTATATATAGTACCACTACTCCCACTAGCTAGTACTAGCCCGGTAATATCACGACACTCATCAACGCACCTGCCCGCACGCCGCACGCCTTGCGCCTTGAAGTGATGGCACAAGACACATACACATATGCACCCCTACAAATCTCCCCCCTCGCCCCTCGCAAACCCCCGGCTCCCATTACCCATTATAACTCTTCACAAATTAAATTTCAAATTAATACAATGAGGGACCTTCTCTCAATCAACCATTCTCGTTCAGGCTTCGGTCACCCGCGTCCTCGTTCTCGATTCTCGATTCTCGATTATTCTCGTTCTAATTTTCATATTTCATATTTGCTCAGCGCTCAGCTATGGTACAGTGATGCGTACAGAGCTCAGGCCCACATTGGGGTGTGTTGGGTTGTCATGTCGGGTCAGGGTCTCGCGCTTGCGCACGAGGCCTGAGCCGCGACTTTGTAGGGGCCCAGCCCGAGGGCTTTCCCTATGGGAGGAGTGCTGTCGGCTCCCAGACCCACTTTGGGGCTGGTTGCTGGCGACTGGAGGGGGTGGCTTGTCTGTGTGGCCATGGTGGCCATGCTGGCCATGGTGGTATGGGGCTTGGGGGAGGCGGCACGGGCCGTGGCTCGTGCTCACCTGTTCAGGCTTGGGTGATCCTCGCGCGCGCTTCTGTGGCGCGGCCGTGGACGCGGCCCGTTCGGCCGGCGCGGTGGGGGTGGCGGCAAGGGAGGAGGGGAGCGGCGCGCGCTCCATGACCCTATCAGTTTACTGATAGTTACATGCACGCGCCACTAACTACCTGGTCTCAGAGTCAGAGTCAGAGGTCCTTCTAACTAAGGCGGCTCCTAGCTAGAGGGCTAGCCAGGCAGCTAAAGTCGCGTTCCGTCAAAAGAGGGGTGAGCGAGGAGGGAGGAGGGAGGCAGGCAGTAGGAGCCTTCTCTCTCTGGTAGGTCGATGAGAGGGGGAGGGGGAGAGGGGGGGAGGGGACCCGGGGGGGGAGAGACCAAAAGACCTACCAGTTGTTTATGTTAGTGTTTTCGCAGTATACGGTAATAATTCCCCGGGTCCCAGGGGGTGCCCCCATGGTTCCCGACCGCCTCTGCGTCCAGAGTCCCCCCGCGGAAAGAGTGAACGCACGGCGTGCACCTTCCTGGAAGTTGCTATGCGCACGCACGGCGCCCCCGCGGGGGGGGCCGATGCACATCGCGCCGTGCCCACGCACGGCGTGCACAATGTGATTGCAAGTCATCACACGTGCTGCGCAACTAAACATCTCTTATATGGCTACTTTACGTGATTGTGGGCCCTAGGGGTACGCATAGGGAAAAATTGGCATGCGCACGCACGGCGCCCCCGCGCGCGCGGGGGGGGGGGGGGCGATGCACATCGCGCCGTGCCCACGCACGGCGTGCACAATGATTGCAAGTCATCACACGTGCTGCGTAACGAAACATCTCTTATATGGCTACTTTACGTGAATGTGGGCCTTAGGGGGAAAAGTTGGCATGCGCACGCACGGCGCCCCCGCGGGGGGGGGGCCGATGCACATCGCTCCGTGCCCATAATTACAAGTAATCACAATCGCAAAGCGCCGACACGGCGCCCTCCGGGGGGGGACACGCGTCGCGGGAAGCAGGGAATGTTACGCTAGTCTACATTTAATTTTAAAATAACAACTGTGGACATTCGATCGCTCAATTCGACTCATGTCCCACAATTGACGGAACGACACCTTATAGGCGATAGGGGATAGGGGACATGGGCGCAGTGGACAATGCATGTAGATGTAGGCTGTAGGCCGTAGCTGTGGGCTGGAGACTTGGAGACAGGGGTTGAACCCCTTGCATCTTCTTCTTCTTCGAAGAACTTCTACTTCTTCTTCTCCTGCCTCCTTTGCGTGCCTCGCCGGTCTTGGGTCTTGGTCTTGGGTCTTGGGTGCCCCCCACAGGTCCCTATATTTCTGGCGACCAGGGGATGAGGGAGGTGAGTACGAGTGATGGCCCATGCGGGCGTGGGAGTTGGCACCTGGGAGAGTGTCTCCTGACTCTGAGGTCTGACTCGCGCCCACTTGCCACCCTAGATGGGAAATACGGTGCAGGGGCCTGCAAATTGGCATACGCCAAAGTTTTGATCTTGAGCACCCCAAATTTTGAGGTCAAAATTTGCTGCCAAGGCACCCAAATTTCGGGCAAAATTTTGATTTTTTTGTAATGCGTGTGTGTAGCCTGCTGAATCAACTCACCCAACACCCAACACCCCCACATCCCCATACCCCACCCTCTCCATCCTCCATCACCATCATCCCCGAACCCCGACACCCCGATCGATGTCGCTTTCCCGACCCCGCACCTCGCAGCTTCCCACGAGCCCCCGACGGACCCACAACCACAACACCACAACGCACATCACATATCAAAACACAGAGCG
The DNA here is from genome assembly GCA_018136815.1 of Isochrysis galbana. Classification (NCBI taxonomy): domain Eukaryota; phylum Haptophyta; order Isochrysidales; family Isochrysidaceae; genus Isochrysis; species Isochrysis galbana. Next base: position 4,167,008 of record CM030934.1, read on the forward strand.
ACCATTGTAGCGACTCATCAGCGATGCTTGCAGGTGGTCTGAGAGAGTACGTTGCTGTGAATCGGAGTACATTACACGCAACAATGCAAACACGCGCTCACACGAGGCGGAATTCGGGGTGAGCGCCAGAACAAGGCGAGCCGCTTTCGACCAACTTGGGATGGATGATCCGTTCGCACGCCACCACTCGAGTACGCCGTCGGAAAATTCCTCGACGTCAGCCACGTTGAGGCTCGCCGTGCGAGCGGCGACTAGATATTGAGGAATCTCATGCTTCAGCTTGTCCAGCTGCACTGCACCTCCTTCATCCGGTGACAAGCCGAGACAAGCTACAATAGCAAGATCGTCAACCCAGCCCGGAGTGAGGTGAGCTGCAGCGAATTGGGGGTCGAACACCTGTACCACGCGAGCCAACTTGTACATCGTTGTACAGTCGAAATTATCATGGCAATTACCATTCAATCGGTCGTGAAGATATTCGAATGCTTTGGAGAGACAAGCGGCCATCTCCCGTCGCTCAGGCAACTCATGGACGACGAGGAGTTGGCGAACTTCGATTTCTTCGAAATCATCTGTGGTGCCATCTGAAGGATACGTGACTGTGTATGCGGTGCACGTTGTGCCCGGGTTTAAAGTCGAGTCGATCGCATCCTTCTCAATTGACGTGATTGTTCCCTCGAATGTGCCGAATCCCGGGAAGACTTTTGAAATCTTAGAGCCCACCGCTAACTTGTGGCGAGAACGCAACATAGCGTCAACGTTGGGCATGCAGCCATCCGCGTTGTCATGCAGCTGGCGGCCAAAGGCGAGCAGGCATAGCCGTTTGCCGTCCTCGCACTCCGGCGGGCGGCTTCATCTTCTGCTTGCGCGGCCGCTCAATGCTCGACATCGCAGGCAAGTGGACACCAAAAATGCCACGACGCGGCTTGAGCCTCTCCTCCTCCAAGCGAGGCGACCGGCGCTGGCCCAGTTTGATGAGGCCGTCGGGTGCGACCCATCGCAGCTTGAATGTGGGCCCCTCACCTGCTCTTCGTGCGCCCAGCGCCTCGAACCGCACTTTGATCTTGCCATCAATCTCCCTCGCACCCTCGACGACCGTCGCCTCGCGCAACACGTCGTGCCACACCTCTTGCCCAGGGAGGTATGTGCTAATGGTGGGGCGGGGGGAGGAGGTGCCGGGGCGCTCGCCGGGGCGGCTGCGCCGGGCCCTGTCCTCTCGGGTCTCCTCCTCCTGCTCCTGCTCCTGCTCCTCCTCCTCCTCCTCCTCCTCCTCCTCCTCCTCCTCCTCGTCACTGTCGTCTACAATGTCCACAACTGTCTGGGATGGGAGCGCGGGCGCGGGCGCGGGCGCGGGCGCGGGCGTGGGCTCATCCATCACCTCCTCTTCCACCTCGTCCACAATGGTTCGGCGGCGCTTGCGCACATGCGGCATAGGGATGGGCGCGGGGCGGGGGGCAAGGGCAAGGGCGTCGAGCGTGGGGGCGGGGGGGGGGGGGGGGCGCCCGTGCCCCCCAAATTTCGATCAATTTTTTTTTATTTTGAGCCCAACCCCAAATTTCACAAAAAAATTCTCGAAAGTCTGGCGTTTGCCAACCTGCAAATACAGCCAAATACATATTTATTTGGCCTCCGGCCGAATAGAGGCCAATTACAATTACATTTCAAATACATTCGAGGCCTACAACCCAGGACACGCTTCAAATACAGCCAATTACATATGTATTTGGCCTCTAGCCAAATACGGTGAATACGTGTTTCCCATCAAGGCTTGCCACTTGCTTTCCCCGCCTGCCTCCCCCGCCCGCCGCTCGGCCCTAGACCCTCCCCTTTCGGTATCTCCTCCAGATCGTTCGGCGTCGACGTCATCACCGCGTGCGCGATGCTGCCCCGGCTCGCGCTGCTTCTCCTCGCCTCGCTCACACACGGCGCGCTTCTGGCGCGGCCGCTGGTGGGCGGGCTAGCACGACCGGCCACCCACGATGCTCGCCCGCTCAACCGGCCACGCCACCGGGCCGCCGTGCTCATGGCTGACGCTCCGCCAGCCGAAGCCGACGCTGAGACGTTCCAGTTCGAGGCTGAGGTCGCAAAGGTGATGGACATCATCATCAACTCGCTCTACTCGGACAAGGACATTGTGAGCACCGCCATACTAATCCCCCCCCACCTCCGCTACCCGCCACAGTCCGCCCGAAGCTCCTCCTTCCATTTATGGTGTGCGTAAAGGCGTTGACCTCTTCATGCCACCCTGTCAGTTTCTGCGCGAGCTTATCTCGAACGCGTCGGATGCATGCGACAAGAAGCGATTCCTCTCGCTCACTGCCGAGTCGTCTGGGTCGGCCTACGAGGGACGCATTCGCGTCATCGCTGACAAACAGTCAAACACCCTCACCATCGAGGACAATGGTATTGGTCTGAGCCGGAAGGACATGAAGGAGAACCTCGGCCGCATCGCGCAGTCGGGCACGAAGAAGTTCACCGAGGCCCTGGGCGCCAGCAAGACGGACGCGACGAACCTGATCGGCCAATTTGGAGTCGGTTTCTATTCTGCTTTCCTCGTCGCCGACAAAGTGACGGTGGTGTCTAAGTCCAGTGGAGGCGAGCAGCTGCGGTGGGAGTCTTCCCAGGCCTCCGAGTACACCATCTCAAAGGACGACTCTGAGCCAATCGAAGACTCTGGTACCCGCCTGATCCTGACCCTGAAGGAGGATGCGGACAAGTACACGCAGGTGCGCGTCCAATTTTGACATTCTGCACTGCCATACGCTCACCGTCTAGCAAGCTGTGTCAAGATGTTAGCATAAAGAAGCAGGACATGGCCCGTCCCCTGCACACCCTCCAGCACTTCGTGCCGCCTGGTCACAGGACTATACTCTGCGCGAGATGCTCAAGCGCTACTCCGAGTTCATCTCCTTTCCGATTGAGCTGTGGACCGAGAAGACCGAGTACGAGACGGTGCCTGACCCTGACGCAGAGGTGAAGGAGGGTGAGAAGCCTAAGACAAAGACGGTCCCCAAGACCTCCAACGTGTGGGAGAAGGTCAACGTGGCCAAGCCGCTCTGGATGCGCCCACCCAAGGAGGTTGAGGATGCTGAGTACGAGGAGTTCTACAAGACGACTTTCAAGGCGTACGACACTCCCGACGGCCACGTGCACTTCTCGCTCGAGGGCCAGGTCGAGTTTCGTGCATTGCTTTTCCTTCCCTCCTCCATTCCCTGGGAGCTTTCTCAGGACATGTTCAATGATAAGGTGAGAGTGCGGCCCGTGCCACGAGCCCTCGAGAAAGGCCTGCGTCTTGTATTGTTTCGAGTTCCTGTTGTCGATGCACGCCCCTGAGGCCGTAGTCTCTCCCCCATCTCGTAGGTGAAGCCAATCAAGTTGTACGTCAAGCGCGTATTCATTTCGGACAGCTTCGAAGAGCAGCTGCTGCCCCGCTGGCTGTCGTTCGTCAAGGGCGTCGTCGATTCGGAGGATCTCCCGCTCAATGTGTCGCGCGAGATCCTTCAAAAATCGAAGGTAGGCTCAAGACCGCTCCCAGTGAGGGCCATTCATGCTGGGTTGAGCTTCCGACTAATTGAGCTGCGAGCTTGACTGCACACTAGTCGACTTTCCGCGTTTATCATTACGATCATGGCAAAACCTGAATAGATCTTCTCACTGCATAGCCGCTCCCGCTCTCCGACATAGGTACTCTCGATCATTTCCAAGCGCCTCGTACGCAAGGCACTAGATATGTTCACCGAGATCCAAGCGGACAAGGAGAAGGCCGCCCGCTTCAACTCTAACTTCGGCAGATACATCAAGGTTGGTGTGATTGAGGACCGTGACAACAAGGATGCATTGCTTAAGCTGGCTTCATTCGCTAGCACTGAGGGCAAAGCCGAGGACATGGTCACGCTGCCGCAGTATGTCGAACGTATGAAGGAGGGCCAAAAGCAAATCTATTATGTGTCGGGCTCCTCGCGCGCAGCTGCCGCCTCGTCGCCAGTCTTGGAGGGTCTACGCAAGAAGGGCTACGAGGTGTTGATTGCTCTCGATCAGATTGACGAGATTGCTCTCCAGGGCATCGGCAAATTCGGCGACTTTGACGTCGTTGATGCGGCCAAAGAGGGCACGGACCTGGGCGAGCAGTCGGAGGAGGAAAAGGCGAGCGTTGAGGCGGCCAAAGAGTCTCTCACCGACATGTGCGCCGCTATCAAGGACGTCCTTGGCAACAAAGTTGACAAAGTTGAGGTCTCGGCGCGGCTCACCTCGTCGCCTTCAGCTCTCGTGCAGCCGCAGTGGGGCATGTCGCCGCAGATGCAGCGCTTCATGAAAGCTCAGGCCGCGGCCGCTGGCGATGATCTAGGCATGATGGGCGGTATGGCCGCGAACCTTGAGATCAACCCAAATCACCCGGCTGTGCTCAAGCTCAAGCAGATGGTCGCCGAGGACAAGGAGTCGGCTTCCACGCGCGACTACGCCACGCTCCTCTACGATGTTGCCGCAGTCTCCTCGGGCTACGAAGTTGCTGACCCATCCGGCTTTGCCTCGCGCGTCGTGCGCCTGATGATAGGCGAGGATGCGCCCGACGAGGCCGATGCTGCGAAGCCAACGGCGGATAAAGAAGATGATAGCGACGAGGCGGTTGTCCCCGAGGTGCTGTGAGCGCGGCGACCAAGCACCTTGAATGACGTAGAGCGCATAGGGTTCTTGGTCGACGCTTGCTCGAGAACTGAACGTATGCCTTTCCCGCGGTGGGCAAAGGATGAAGAGTCTTGGTTAGCTACTTCACCACTCCTACTCGCATGTGAACAACCGGAAGGCGTGTATGAAGCCTCGCGTCCGCATTGCCTTGGGCTACGCTGTCCCGGCGCAGCTCCGTTTTTCTCGACGACGGTCATCATTCTGTTCTAGGCAGCAAGTTCGGTGCTTTGACGGCTGATTGCGCCTCGATGCCTCAATCACTGCAACCCACTAGGAAGCCACAGCTAGTGACGCGAGCGAGCTCGGCACATGAGGATTGTGCCGAGACGGGCCATGCTTCCATGTAATGGGCATGAGCAATGCTGTTTGGTTATTTGGCACACCACGCACGGCCATTCGCGCCAGCTGCTCCACGCTGGATCAAGGCGCCACCTGAGCGGGACGTGCCATATGCTTGTACGCGAGTGCTAGCACTGCGTGCACGCAACCCTTGACGAGTGACGAAACCATCTCCGCCGCCAAATGATTCCTGACGCCGTGGCTGTTTGGAGCCCTTGATGCTCACGATCATGGTAGGATTTCATGCGTGTTCTTTGAGCGATGGGGATGTGATGCTACTCAAGACGAAAGCCTTTAGGGTAGGTTGGTTGCGATGTGCAGAGGAATTTTACAGGCCTTCTAGAGAGCTTGGAGGTGACCCGACCCTGCACGCTGAATGAGAGACACACAGCATGTATGTAGATACTACTACATCATCTCTCCCGTACATGTGCATGCATGATTCAACGTCGGATCGTCTTGTGACAATCCATTTTCGAAGAATATTCACAACAACTAACTAGCACTGACCATTGTACAACTAAGTTTATACTTGGTCGCCATGGAGCGCGCCGGCGCGACTCCCCTCTCTTTCGGGCCCCCCACCGAGGGCGCCCCTCCAGTCCTCCAGTACCCATGGAGCAGTCGCTGGCGAAGCGACCGCGCCCAGCCGCGGAGGCCGAGCAGGTGCGTGCGACTCGCGTCGCGCCACACGGCCCGTGGCCCCGGCCACACCACCCTCAGCAGCCATGCTGGTCCCCCCCATGGGAGACAGCAGACTGCAGACAGCAAGACAGACACAACAGACAAGACGCACGAAGGCCAACCCATGGGCATGCCTTATGGCAGAGGCTCCTCCCACCCTGGTGACGGTCGCGCCGCCCCGGCGGCGCGGCCCGAGACCGGGTGGCCCTTATGGGCACAAAGAACACCCCACACCCTGCATACGTACTACAACAGAAGAGTGTCACAACAGAAGCCCCAACTCAACACGACCAAGGCCCCTCTGAGAGAGAGACTGGGGACCGACCACCAACAACCAGCCCACCATCAAGCACCAAACTCTTGCTCACGGCCGAACCGCATCCCCCTGACGCAGGAGCCAGCGTCAGATGAAGAGCAAGAGGGCGTAGACACAGACGCAAATTTCGACCTCTCCTTCCACTAGGAGGGGGACTACACCTTTCTGGACACGACCGTCTACGCCGCGATAGTTGAATTGCTCCTCGAGCTAGAGGGTGTCGATCCAGAGCCGGACTTCTGGGCACGATCCATCGCAGGCCCTTGGCACGTAGCCGTCAATGAAGATTGCGCACAACAATTTCAAGAAAGGTATGGCGAAACCACCACCCTTCGCGTGAATCAGACCGACGTCACAGTACGCATCAAAATCGTATCCATTGAGGAAAAGATCAACAAGCGAGGCGCCACCTCGCGAAAGTCACTCTACAACGCTCTCCAAGACGTGGCAGCACACCTGGTCGTCGAAGCTAATGGTCTCGCTCAAGCCGAACAACTCAACTTAGGCGCGCTAATCAAGGCGGTCGAAAAGGAGGGACTGACATTCCTGAAGGGCAACCGCGAGCGAATGAAACTCGAAGGAGGCGCGGGCACTTTCGTGTCCAAGGCAGCCTACTCCACCCGCTGGCACCTATACGTCTCGGCGGCCACCTCACCAACCTACTTATAAGTGGGGCGGTCAATGGGGGCCTCGCGCCCCCCTCTCTCCATCGCGGACACCCCCCGGGGTGGGCCCGTGAATTCAACCCCAGCCCCTGCCCTCTGGCAAGGACAAGGCACTCATCAATATCAATTCAGCCCAAACCCTTCGTGGGCGCGGGCCGCGAGCAGCACCACGCCCGCGCTGGGCCTGCCCTCGAGCTGACTCCCCGCCCCCCCCTGTCCCTGGTCGCCAGGCATACATGGGACTTCGGGCGGCTCCCATGGCCAGCGAGGCGAGAGGCGAGCGTGGGAGAGGCAGGGGGGGCCAGGGGCTGAGCCCCAGCCAGCCTCCACTGCCCCCTGAGTTGCCCTTGCTAGCCCTCTGGGAGCCCTGAAAGGACCCGTGAGAGCAGGCCAGGGCGCGCCGCATGGCGACGCGCCGCAGGTGCCTCGAACAACGTCTGGATGCACTTCCGCAAGCGAGTTGATGGGCACGTCAAGTGGGTCCATCGACTCACTCGTTCACAATGGAATGCGCTCACCAAACAGCAGAAGAAGGCAAGAGTTCTTCAATTGAAGCTCATCACGCGCGACGTATGCCGTATGCCACACGAGGCGCTTGCGAAGTGAGACAGTGCACCACAACTGGGTTGTGAGTGAGCGCGCCAGACTGGGGATAGACGCCGCCCTACAGGATGCTGACCCCGACACGAACTTGCTCTATCAACTCAAGGTCAACCCGCAGAGGTTTCTTCATGCTATGGTGGTGATGTCCAGCGACAAGGAGCTCACTGGTCGATCCGCCTGCTTAGTCTTTATGGTGCAAGTGCGCCGAGCAGCTGGCAAACTCTGGATGGAGAACCAGAAGGTCGTCCTCGCACGCATCACGGACCTCGCCACCCAGGATCAGCCAAGCGACATGGTCGCCTGCCAGCAGAACGACATTGACATTGACAACAGGATCGAGGAGGAGGGGTGTGAGATGAAAAAGACGAAAAAGATGAAAACGCAGCCTGCTTAGGGTGTGTCCGCTTGGCGTTTTCGTACATAACGTTAGCTGCTATGCGCACGCGCCGCGTCCTGAGTGAAGACAAAACTATCACATAACAGTGTGAGTGAAAACAAAACTATCACATGGCCCTCTTTTGACGGAACGCGACTTGAGACACCCACGCAACAACAGCGAGAAACGGGCCAACCAGAGGTACAGGAGGAAGGCGAGAACGGACCACTGGGTGCGGTGCACCCCGCCCAACCCAGCCCCCCCCACAACCTGGGCCCCTAAGTAGAGCACGAGGGGAGTTGCCGCAAAGTGAGGGAGAGGAAGGGAAATGGGCGTGGCTACAATAGTTAACCCCATAGCAGCGCGCGAGGCGAGAATATCAAAAGGTTTTTTTCTAAGCCAGCGGCTTCCCGATGCCCTCTGCCTCACGAACGGTCTTTGAAAACAAAAGAGTTCGTTCCGGTAATACTTCCATGAAAATATTAGAAGATCGCAATGTGCAATGTGTACACGCATAGGGTGCTACATGAGCTGTATTCCCTCCGGTGTCCTATCTCCTATTCGCGCTTGCCCCTGCGGCCCCGCAGCATTCCTTCTCGTGCCTGTAAGCCAACAACCTGTTCTCAGTGCCTTAAAATGGAGGATTAGGCTAGGTTTAAGCGCTTCACACCCGTCATGGCGACGAGCAAGTTTTGAATGTAGGACGAGCGAGTCTCGTGATTGAAGAGGAATGGCCGTGCCACGGGTGGCATGTGTTTTCCTCTTTCCTTCTTGGCTAGAAAGCATCACACGGTATAAGTTGCGCCTGCGCGCCGGTTTCGAGTACATTTACCGTCCGCCATTCCTAATCTATTTGTGGCAGCCACAGACAAGAAGGACCTCAGGAAGCCCGCCATCAACATGTCATCACGGTATTTTGCCTCGCGTCATTCAACACCGAGGCTCTCAATGTACTCAACCTCGATGCACCTGCGGAGGTTGGCGGTTCTCGCGTGTGCAACACACCTATTCACGTAGCGGCACTAGTAGGGGCACATTGTCTGCAGCGTTCAGATTTCAGCCGTTTGCCGTCGTGCACGCATTGACTCAACAGCCACTCCTTTGCAGACTTGGCTCGAGGAGGTGCAGGTGCGTCCTCGCTCGTGACAGGATTCGACCCGATTGAAGTACAAATGGTATCTAAAAATGACGCCTCATTTTTTCACACGCGCGATCCGAATGCTACCAAGGAGGACGCGTTCACGTCAAATCGTGTAGGCTAGTTGAGTCGTACGAATCAGACGGCGACGGCGGCGGCGGCGGTGACCAGAAGTCGAGCTCCAGTTCCTCGCCTCTGAGCCACAATCCGGCGGCGTTTGGCCCTTGATGCACCCAAATGATCGTAAATTCATCGTCCCGGGCGTGGTAGGTCTCGTGATGGCCACCGGCAAAATGCTTGTTGCAGTTCATGAAGACATAGTACCCGCCGCGAAAGGAGATGAGCCGGACGTAGAAAGGCCCTGCACGAGTGCTCGTGACGTTCGCGGTGCGACAGCTCGGCGCGAAGTCCACGGCAGCCCAGCAGCTAGGACCGTTTCCCTGGCTCAACGCCTCTTGCAGCTGCCGGCGCATCATGCACTGGTCGAACGCTCTCTCTCCGGCCCCCATCCCTCGCTGGCCCAGCCAGCAAAGCAAGCCCAGGAGATCTCCTCCAGGGGGAGGGGAACGAAGTTGAGAGAGCCCGCGGAGGGTGCGGGGCGGAGAGCATCTCGGGAGATCCAGCTCTGTGTAATAGAGTAATCAGTGAATTTATCCGGGGTTGAGACTGTAGAGACGAGACCGAGAGAGATGAGACTCCTCCGGGTGGCGTGAGGGGCGCCCCAGTTCCGCCTAAGCCTCGCCCTCGCTCCTCGTCATCACCACATCCGCCTCAGCCAAACCTTCTCGAACGTTCTGTACTCTGGCTGATTTCATCTATCAACCAGGCGCCTACCATGGAGATAGAGATAGAGATCGGCACCAAAACCCCGCGCCGGCCCCGCTCGTCTCTGAAGAATGGCTAAAGTACATAGGCCATGCAGAGGGGACGCGCAGCTCAGCCGCCGCCGCGCCTGCAAGTACAATATGTGACAGTGGGCAATTGAGAGAATAGAGCCTTGGTGCGCCACTCGCCACTCCGTACGCTGTCGAATCAAAGCTTGATCGTGGGCAAGTCTCATCGATCAAGGAGTAAAGAGAGAGTCGTTGAAAAAACAACCCTTTTAATAGGAACCACTACCTACTCCACACGTAGTACGTAGCTTACTTTCTACACCCCGGGGCGTGGCTGTGTCGAGTCGAGCGGAGCCGGAGGGCTCTGAGCCACTCCGTCGCAAGCAGCACCGGCGGCTAGCGCGGCGCTTTGGCCCTCCTCCCCACCGGGAGTCGGGTGAATGAAATTCTGGACTGGGTCGGGCAACCCCATTTGGGTGTCTGGACGGGGAACGAACGGCGAACGAAGGGCTGGGGGGCGGCGAGGCGCTCCTAGCGGCCCTAGTGTGTTGGGTTTTAAGAGATTGTTAGACCTACAAGGAACTCTTCCCTCAGGGAGGGAGCCTAGGCTGCTTGAGTGCAGCGACGCAGCGAACAACGACGGACAACGGAGCTGAGAACAACAGGATCCACCGCCTCACGAACACACCGGAATCATTCACCCAAACCAAGCAAATTATCAAGCAACCGCGACCCCAAATCACCGATAACTCAAACACGTCGCGAGAGACGGAGAGAGAGAGCGAGAGAGAGAGAGACTCCGCAGCGACGGCCGGAGCGTGTCTCCCTTGTAACTTCCCACGTAGCGGAGAGTCCGAAGGGGAGCGTCATGTCGCGCGACCACGGCGATCACTTCGGATATAGATCGCAACGAGATATCTTCACGACAGAGGAAATCTTGCCGTTGAGCATGAACCTTCTAGACGCTTCTAACGAACGGCCCTGAATAGCAACCAAGGGGAAGAAACACCAAAGGGGCCAAGGGCTTGCATGTAGCTTGCATCAAGGGGAAAGATTCCCTCACCTAGGAAGCGAACCTACACCGATCTCCAAGGGGAGATGGCAAATTAAACCTCAAATCTCGAGCGGATAGTATTACTGCGGATAGATAGAGCAACCGACTCGCTCGCCAAAACCTTGACCGAGAAGAAAGAAGCAAGGACCTACAAGCCAAGGGTAGCGGACCTAGGGAATGTGAGAGGAAATTTCCGAACGCCAACGCGAACGCTAGACGCGGGGATTCAACGAAACCCTAACCAGGCCAAGCAGAACCTACGAAGAACAGGCCTGGACGACAACGAAAGACAGCAAGACCCAAGAAAGAACCGGAACCCAACAAGAAACAACAAGCCTTGCAAGAAGCTAAATAAGCCTTCACAAGGTAACCCGAGAGCCTGAGACAAGCGCGCAGCGAGTGATAGGCCCAGGCCAATACTTGTACAACTTGTTCTGCAAGTTTGGGTGGCTCGCCCAACTTGCCAGAAGTTTGGGCCCTCTCTACAAGTGGCTGCAAGATTGGGGCCGTGGCGCCGGGCTCTCTACCAGTATCCAGTATAATCTCCTCTTTATTAGTGGGCCCCTGAACGGGAGAGCATCGCTAACCTGTTCCGACAGCTGGGCTTAGTGCGCTCCTCTGCTGACATCCGGCTAGTCCAATAGTCTCCAGGCACGCGGACTTGCTCACCGAGAACGGCTGCGCGATCCTTGATTTCTGGGAGGAACTGGCTGGTTATGCGAACATGACGGCCACCATCACCACGGCCACATCCACGGCCACCACCGTCACCGCGACGTCCACCTCGACCTGCCACTGCCACCATCGCCACGGAGGTGAGTGAAACCCCCCGAGGCGCGGCAAGGCTATTCGTTCGCACGTTCATGTTCCCACTTCTGACTATTGACAATTTTAAATCAGCCAAGCAATTGGACACTAACACTAACTTACAACGCTAAAAATGGAGGTGGCGGGAGGGGGGAGGGGGCAGGATCTGTGATCGCACATTGCCGGAATAGTACATTGTATGCTGATACTGAACAGGTACACGTGTACACTGCTGCTAATACACTAGGGGACCAGCCAGGGGCCAGGGAGGTTTTAGGTTTCACCAGGCTATCAGGGAGTTTTGTTTTTGGCTCGGGACAACTCCCATGAGTAATGCACTAATAAAGTGTCATACTACATATGATTTCTGAGATTTCAGAGTAATCTGAGGTTGATTACTCGGAGCACAAGAGTAATCAACGGTTGATTACAGAGCAACCTCTAGTAATCATTTGTATTGCGAGTATTGTAGGTGAGCCTTGCATACATCACCTGGTGGCCTTTGTCCTGCTAGTAGTGTACAAGTAGCCCGGTCACTCACTAGGGGGGTGCGAAGGGCACCATCTGTAATGGGCAAACGAAGGCCTAAATAAGCTCCCTATAGGTTCCGGTATGGGAGATCAGCAAAAAAAACCGGGGGTCTTCCGGGAAAAATTTTCGAAAAATACCCGATGCTGCCTTCGCTGCCGCCAGCCTTGCCGGATCGGCGCCCACACACTTTCGCACGCGCCGCTGAGCAACCTGCAAGGCGTGTGCGCTCGCCTTGCGCGAACGCTCAATGTGCATTGCGCACGCCTTCTCCGCGGGTGAGGCCACTTCAGTGAGGCCTCGCGGGGCCACCACTGAGTCGGTAGACAGGCACAGGATCGCACGGCAGAGTATCACTGCCGCATTAGTGAACTCTCCAGTGCGACCCTGTGCCTTGGCCTCTGCTGCGCTGGACTTGGCGTACGCATGAAGCGCGTATGCATGAGTCCAGCGCAGGCCACCATCGGGCCGAGCTTGCACATGAGCCCTGGGCTCAATGCGCTCGCCTCGGCGAACGGCCTCCATGAGGGCCTGAACTTCTGGCAGCGCTCGCCAGCGCTCGCCAGCGTCCCAGGGGCTGGCCTCATGGAGGTCGGGCCGTGTCGAATTATCGTATGCCTGCGGCGCGATGGGCGGGGATATGTCACTACCGGACTGTGCGACCCTCGAGATCGAGCGTGCGACCCACCAGGGACCTCCCACATCCCTCGCGAGGCGCTTGAGCTTGGGCTCCTCACCAGCTGGCAGCCATTGCGAGGCCGACAGCCGGCGATCGGCCGACGCGGAACCTCCGCGTTTCTTATGGGGATTCGCCCGACATTCACTGCTTTGATTCCCTCACGCGCGCAATCCTCCCATTCTCCCAAAATAGACCTCCATGGGCCGGACAAGGCGGGGGAGTCACTCACCGACGCCATGGATTTTCGTGGGGTAGAGGGGGTTCGCGGGGGGGGGGGGGGGGGCAGGTAAGGGGGGTCCCTGGGGAATCCTTGGACACCCAGGAGGGATGGAAAATAGTTGTTAAAAAGCGTGAGTGACCGGCCTAGTACAAGCTCATAGAGATAGAGGAGGAGTGAAGATACATCCGACAAAAGTACACCTAACGATTTTGAACACCAACTTCTTCGTCGCCTGATTCAGGTGCCTTTACCCATCTTGTTATTTTTAGCTGTTTCAGTGTGTTCATGTTTTTGCAAGGAGTTTCGCCCTGGTCGCCTTTACCCGAGGGAACGTGTTTTCTGGTCCAGTTCGACTATTTTTTAAAAGAGTAACTTGTACCCCGATAGAGTCGCATACACGGAAACGTAAGACAAGGGCGGCTAGCGACGGACGAAGCGGTTCATGGGGCTGATCCAAGAAGTTCATGCCTCTACATATATCATATATCTAATACTTAATTCCTTTCTCTCTCTTGTCGATGGAGCAGAGTCTGCGACGACGGAGAGAGATCAGTCTGAGAGCGGCGAGGTCAGGTACTGGACACGCAGAGATAGTCGAGCTGGGAGATGGCGGCACCGGTGAGTACATCCTCGTACCTCGATGACTCTGCCAGCACGGCCGAGGCGGTGGGCCGCGCCATCTTGCAGATGGCAGAGCTGCGCGTGCAGGTCGAGGCAAGGCTGGCCGCGAGCGAAGCCGCTGCTGCTGTGGCCACCGAGGGCATCGAGAGACGTCTGACCAACGCAGAGCAGCGCATCCAGGCCAAGCTCTCCCAGTGCGACGCCTGGGTTGCAGCGGCCGATGAGGCAGCGCAAAAGAAGCTGGCCGATGCATACATCCAATGGGAAACTAAGCTCACCGAGCTGAACGCCCAGATCCGCTTACGGACTGAGGAGAGCGAGGCGCACATAGCTGCCGCCGAGCGAATGGCCGAGCGTCGGCTTGCTGCAGTGGAGCTCGCGATCAGCGGGCTGCAGCGTGAGGCGCAAGCGACGCGCAACTTGGCTCTTCAATCGCAAGAGGCTGCTGCTCATCGAGCATCAAGTGAGTGCAGAGCACCTCCCTGCAGGCCCACCGTCGAGCAGGTGCGTTGTCTGCTGCAACAAAATGGCGCCAACCTTTCTGGCTTGGACATGAGTGGGCTGGACCTCTCTGGAATAGCTTTCGTCAATGCGCAACTAGTGAGCAGCTGCTTGCAAGGTACAAAGCTATGCGGCGCCGTGTTCACACAGTCTCACTCGAACAGCATGAGGAGGGTCACGTTTGCTGAGGCAGATCTAAGTGGAGCGTGCCTGCGACAGCTGGATCTGAGTGGGGCGCAATTTACAAGATCAAACCTTAGAGATGCGGATCTTAAATGCGCGATCCTTGAAGATGTCGTTCTGCGCGAGGCGGACCTGACGGGGGCAAAGCTCGCGAACGCCGATCTGCGCGATGCGGATCTGACGGGGGCGAAGCTCGCGAAGGCCGATCTGCGAAAGGCGGACCTGATGGGGGCGAAGTTCACGAACGCAGATCTGAGCAATGCGGACCTGACGGGGGCGAAGCTCGCGAACGCCGATCTGCGAAAGGCGGACCTGATAGCGGCGTCGTTCACGTACGCCGATCTGCGAAAGGCGGACCTGATGGGGGCGAAACTCACGTACGCCGATCTGAGCAATGCGGACCTGACGGGGTCGAAGCTTGCGAAGGCCAATCTGAGCAATGCGGACCTGACGGGGGCGAAGCTCGCGAACGCCGATCTGCGAAAGGCGGACCTGATGGTGGCGGCGTTCACGTACGCCGATCTGCAAAAGGCGGACCTGATGGGGGCGAAATCCACGTACGCATATCTGAGCAATGCGGACCTGACGGGGTCGAAGCTTGCGAACGCCGATCTGCGAAAGGCGGACCTGACGGGGTCGAAGCTTGCGAACGGCGATCTGCGCGAGGCGGACCTGAGGGGGGCGAAGCTCGCGAACGCCGATCTGCGCGAGGCGGACCTGACGGGGGCAAAGCTTGCGAACGCCGATCTGCGCGAGGCGGACCTGACGGGGGCGAAGCTTGCGAACGCCGATCTGCGCGAGGCGGACCTGACGGGAGCGAAGCTTGCGAACGCCGATCTGCGCGAGGCGGACCTGACGGGGGCGAAGCTCGCGAACGCCGATCTGCGCGAGGCGGACCTGACGGGAGCGAAGCTTGCGAACGCCGATCTGCGCGAGGCGGACCTGACGGGGTCGAAGCTTGCGAACGCCGATCTGAGCAATGCGGACCTGACGGGTATTGTGCAATATGCGTTTCAGATCAATCGTACGAACACTGTTGGTACGTCGCGGAGCATGCATGGTGGATGAGACTTTGGGGCGTGAGCAGTGTTTAGGCAAATAGCTGGTGGAGTTAGATGATTTTCATACTCTCTCAGGAAGAATTCAATCATTAATCACGACTGAAGGGAGTCTATCTTGTAGACACCATTTCCATTTTCTTTTTGCTTCTTTTTCTTTAGGTGCAAATAGGGCGGCCCAACAGGTTTTTCTTTGGAGGGTGAAAAATTGTAGGGCGGTCAAACAGGGGCTTTTCAACTATTAGTAAGGGTTGGGTTTTATTTTTTTTACCGTGGCGCGATGCCCAATAAAAAACCTCCAGGGGGCACCACCTGCCGCCACGAAAATCTTCGCCAAGAAATGGTGCGATTCGCCCCCTTTCTCTAGGGTCAGGTCAATACTTGTACAAATTGTTTTGCAAGTTCGGGGGGTTGCTGGACTGCACCGCAAGTTTGGGCCCTCCCTGCAAGTGAGCGCAAGTTTGGGGGCGTGGTGCCCGCTCTCTACGAGTATAACCCCCATCTACCATCTATGAGTATAATCGCCCTACCTAACAGTAGAGGGGCACGTTCCATCCACCTTCCCTGCCGACTTTTCCAAAAAAAAAACAAAAATCGAACCCCATTCATCCTCAAGGCATGCCTATGGGCTATGGGCTATGGGCGTGATCACAGACAAGGCACTTCCTCCCTTTGGTTCCCACCTGATCCGCACCCGCCCATCATCGCGGCGGGCAGGCTCCACGACCTCGCACTCGTCTACAGATGAGTGCAATGCTGCTTGGCCCGGCAAGAACGTTGGCTGGCGCGATGGCGATTGTATCGTTGGGACGCTGCGCCGCTCGCGATCCTCTCGCGTTGTCCGATCAGCCTGCATGGCTTCCCCTTCCCCCAGCAGGTCCTCCTCCTCCTCCTTCTCCTCCCTCTCCTCCTCCTCCTCCTCCTCCTCCTCCTCCTCCTCCTCCTCTTGCTCCTCGTTCTCGTCTCTCGTCGCCGGGCCATCCTCGGTCTCGGATGCTGAGTGGGGACCAACTACCTGCTACCTGCGACGAGCGTGGGGGGTCGGAGGGATGCCCTGAGTCCTCAAGGGCGTCATCATCATCATCCTCGTCGTTGTCGGCTTTGCGCTTGCGCTTGGATGCCCGGAAGCGCGCCATGGCGTGGCGCGCGGCCCCGGGCGGGGGGGGGGGGGGGGGAGCGGGCTAGCGGGCTGGGGGGGGCTTATTTCGCTTCGTCAGCGCCATATCGACCTTTATTTCGGTAAAAAGTTTCGATTGCGATTGGCCCCCCTTATTTCGAAAAAAAATTCTCGAAACTCTGGCCGGAGCCAACACTGGCCCACTGGCCACTGGCCACGTGCTGCCAGCTGCCAGTCGTCCCAGGTCGTAGGTTTAGTTTACCCGCCCAGGCCTCTCTCGCGGGCTGGGGATATGCCAGTAGCGAGAACGTGATGAAGTGTAGTATGAGCTAGCGAGGAGATCGGACAGACACCTTATTACCTCACCCAGAGCTACGAACCGACAAATCTACAATACAAGTCATTCTGACAGGCTACAATTCACACTTCGAGTGCCCTCTCGCCCTCCCTTCTGCCTCTCTCCCTTCTCTCTTCTCTCCTCTCACAGCTCTCTGCTTGCCTCCCCCCCCCCCCCCCCCCCGCCCGTCTCCCCGTAGTTGGATGGGCGGGCCGCGCGCGTGGCTTGCGCAGCACGCCAACAAGAGAGCCGACCCAAACCGATGGGTCACATTGGGCGTGGCGTGGGCGGCGGTGGTTGGGGCCTCCGGTCTCACCTTTCACCTCCTAAACGTCTTCTACCCGCCGCAGGTCAACCCTCCTACAATGGACGAGAGCCTCATCGAGTCACGCCGCTCCCGCCGGTGAGAGCAGCACTCAGCCACCACCAGCTGGCGCGCCGGCTTGCGCTGCAGTGGCTCTGTGTGCTGGCTCCCTGTGCGTTGCGTCCCGAAGATCTGGCCCTCGCGGCGGTTGGCTCTCCCCAGTCGCAGCCGACAGCTGCAGCATATGACGGATATGCAGCTAGCTATGACGGGCTTGATGGTGGGCCTGCGGCCAAGGCGCTCGGTCTACCTCAGCTGCGCGCCGAGGCCGTGCGGCGGTGCGAGGGACGCGTTCTTGAGGTGGGATGTGGCACGGGGCTCAACCTCCCTTTCTTTGACGATAAGCGAGTGGAAGAGCTCACTGCTGTGGATCTGAGTTCTGGCATGCTCCGCGAGGCAGAGGCGTCGGCTACGAGGCTGCGACTGTCCGGCGGTGCTGGGGGGCGCGCTCTGCCACCCGTGCAGTTTGCGCAAATGGATGCTGCGAAATTAAATTTGCCCGACAACTCGTTCGATTGTGTTCTTGACACCTTCTCTTTGTGTGTCTATGATGACCCGGCTGCTGCGCTCAGAGAGATGCTTCGCGTGTGCAAGACAAATGGCCGACTAATACTTCTTGAGCACCAGCGATCCACAGCGCCAGGAGTGGGTGCATACATGGATCTCACGGCACCGGCTGCCGCCAAGATGGGAGGCAAAGGTTGTGTCTACAATCAAGATGTTGACAGGCTACTTCGCGAGGCCGGTGCACGCGTGGTACGAAAGCAGGAGGCATTGCTTGGACTCATCGCAATGATCGAGGCAGTGCCAGAGCTCCAGTGACGATGCCGTTCCCAACTCCTTCTCGATCAAAATGGCTCCCTTGGGCCAGCGCGCTTCATGGTGCGCCGGTCTCTCTGAGCCCACTGGAGGCACTGCTTAAACCTCTTGTCCGGTTAGTCTGGAATTGACGGCGCCAATTCCTTTTGGCAAGCTCCGGCAACTGCCATCTCTCTCCTGGTAGTCCTCCTCAACTCGGCGCTGCTCGTCGCTGCTGGATTCGTGGCTGCCATTGGTAGGTGTTACGCGTCGAACCAGCATAGTTGAGCACGTGTTGTCGCAAGTCCCGGGCCGTGTGGTGCGGTGCCTAGTGGGTGCACGCAGCCCGCCGCTGTCTGTCTGTGCTTCAGTTGCATTACCGTGGTTGTGGCCCGCTACAAGTAGCGGCTCAACAAAATTCGTCGTGGTCTTTTTTTCGGGCGGGTGGGGGGCGTATTTCGGTAGTGTTGTCGGGCATAGGCATAGGCGGCGGGATGTGCATTATTTCGGCATGGTCGTCACTTGCGCGAGGCACGCGCGCGCTCTGCGCTCCGCGCTGTGGCTTGCTCCCCCTCAGCGCCGCGCGCCCGCGCGCCCGCACTTGGCGGTTGGCGGGCGTCGCCATTGCGTGCTATGCGCCGCGGCTCTGAGCTCTCAATAGCTGGAATCGGAGTGCGCTGGCGCTGGCGGATTGAGAAGAGGGTCGGACATGGACATTGTGTGGTACGGTACGTGGCGAGTTGAGCGAGCGACTGAGCGAGGGGAACGATTGTGGCGAGGTCGAGGCTGAAGGCTGAATGAAGGCTGGCGCGCGCGAGGTCGAGCAGGGTAGAGGTATAGAGGGTGGCGCCACGGTGGCGAGGGGGATGAACGATGAACACGCCGCTTCCTGAGATAACGTTAGCCCAGGCGGAATTTCGGATTTGGACCTTTGCATTTGCATCCCAAAAACCAAAAAACTAAAAGCAGAGAGGTGTTAGTGTTAGTGTTAGCCCGTTAGCCCGTTAGCCCTGTCGCTGTCGCCAGTCGGCCAGAATCTCAAGTCGTGTTAGCCCACAGCAGTAGGAGTAGGTGGCGGGGAGGGAGGAGGGGGGCGGCGCGCGCTCCATTACCCTATCGTTTCAACGATAGTTGAGCACTACGGCATGCTACTAAGGAGGACGTTTGAAACACGGTGGAAACGGAAAACGGAAAACGGAAAACGGGCTGTTTTTTTGGGCCTCTGCCTCTGCACCAACGACCAACGACACGGTAAACCCGTGTTTACCATGTAGGTTTCTCAGCTAAAGAAAAGACTCAAGATCCAAGATCAAGACCAAGACTCGGACCCTAGGCTCCGCAAGCGGGGCCGGCCGGGGGTTTCGAACCGATGTCCCTAGGCACATTGCGACGAGGTCCGCTGCCCGCTGCACCTTGGGGGCCTAGGCTCAATACGATGATACGCTGAAACCTCCGACTGTCCTCCGACTCACAAGCGCAACAAAGAACAAAGCCCACCAACCTCCCTCACTCAACTCCACCCCACCCCCAAAAAAGACCGCCGGCTGTTGATTCTTCCGCTAGACTAGAGTAGGAGTACTTATTCTATGCTCTACTCCTACTCTGTACTCTACTTTATGAGAGTAAAGTCTGTGTAGAGATCAAAGCTGCCCTTCTATGGATGCCCGCGGGTGATATTTCCATTGGTCAGAAAGATCCGTGAAACGGGAAATGAGAGCAAGAGAAGAGAGCGCCGAGGGGCGAGAGGAGAGAGAGAAAAATCTGCAGAAAGAGGGATTTTATGAGAGAAAGGGTGGGGGGGGGGGGGGGGGGGGGGGAAAGGTAGCGAGAGGGAGGAGGGGGAGGAGGGATAGAGGGGTGTTGGGTGGGGCGGGGGGGGGGAGGGGGGGGGGAGAGAGGGTAGGAGAGCGAGAGAGAGAGAAGAGAGAGAGAGAAGAGCGAGAGAGAGAGAAGAGAGAGAGGGGGAGAGAGGAGAGAGAGAGAGAGAGAGAGAGAGGGAGAGAGGGAGGGAGAGAGGGAGGGAGGGAGGGAGGGAGGGAGGGAGAGAGAGAGAGAGAGAGAGAGAGAGAGAAGAGAGAGAGAGAGAGAGAGAGAGAGAGAGAGAGAGAGAGAGAGAGAGAGAGAGGGAGAGAGGGAGAGAGGGAGAGAGGGAGAGAGGGAGAGAGGGAGAGAGAGAGAGGGGGGGGGGAGGGAGGGAGCGCAACGGCCCCGATTTGGGGGGGACGCCCGCCCACCACGCCGCGGTTTTTGGACCCCGTGGAGAAGCCAGCCGCCAGAGGGGAGGGGGAAGACAGAGGGGGGTAGATACTTCAGTAGACGAGAAGGAGAGAAGGAAAGAGAGTGGGAGGGAGACCAAGAGAGAGAGAGGGCGAGGAAATGGAAGCCAGCGAAATGGGGTACTCGTAGGGAGCGAAAGAAAGAGAGAGAGAGAGAGGAAGAGAAGAGAGAGGGAGAGCGCAAGACCATCACAGCGGGGGAGCGAGAGGAGCCGAGCGGCAAGAGACCTTGAGGGGCGGAACGGGGGGGAGGGAGGGAGGGGAGGGGCGGGGAAGGCGAGGCGAACAGGCAGAGCGAGAGCAAAGAGAGAGAGAGAGAGCGAGTGGGAGAAGGATGACTGGCGAGAAGAATACCCTCGCTGAGCTGATGGGCGCCGCCGTCGACGAGACACTCCGCACGCAGCCGCTCCCGACACCCACCATAGACCATCCGGCTGCGGCCGGGCGGTCCCAGCCGGCGGCGAGCCAGAACGCCACCGTAGCTTCTCGTCCTGATGGTACTATCCAGCTCGATGGGCTCGATGCGCTCATTGATGAGGCGCCCACGACGGCAGCCACTCCACAGGAGGGAGAAATCGACGAGTTTGCCGACGAGGAGCCCGAGTTTGCAATCGGGTCGGCTGCGGTGAATGAAGACGTGGACGACGAGTTTGATGTGAGCTATAGCGCTCCAAGTGGGCAATCACATCCACCCGCCCCCTCGAGCAGGACACAGTCGGCACAGGCAGTCATGCGTGCAGGTGATCCTGAGACGAATTCGGCCGAGGCGGCGGCGCTACGTGCTGCAGCCGCGGCTGAACGGGACCGTTTAGCGATGGCGGTTGCCGTCGCTGAGGCAGAGGCTAAGGCTCGTGATGTGGCACTTGCCCAAGCAGCTCAGGCGGAGGCGCGAGCTCAGGCGGAGGCGCGCGCGCGGCAGGAGGCAATGAAGTTGGCGCTTGCTTCTGTGACAACCGGTGCCGAAATGGCGTCACTCCCAGAGCCCGAAGCAAAGTCGCTGGCGGAACAGGCGGACGAAAAGGCGGCAGCCACTGTCGGCAGGCTCGACGGTGCTCTCCTCGAGGAGGAGGAGGAGGAGGAGGAGGAGGAGGAGGACGCGAAAGATTCTCCTGCCGTGAAGGAGGCAGAGCCATCAAAGCCCAACAAGGAAGAGATGATGTCAACAATGTTGATGGCGCAGTTTGATGCGGCGACGGCTGCAGCCGATCAATCCATGCTCAATGGCGCGGGTGGGGGCGACACAGATCCGCGCTTCACCAAGATCTTCTACCCAGAGGCGTCGCGCGCTCTGCTGGAGGAGACGGATTTGTCGGCAGAGT
This sequence comes from Isochrysis galbana, assembly GCA_018136815.1. Lineage (NCBI taxonomy): Eukaryota > Haptophyta > Isochrysidales > Isochrysidaceae > Isochrysis > Isochrysis galbana. The sequence continues at coordinate 4,188,507 of CM030934.1, forward strand.
TGTCACGGATCGTGCCCGAGGAGTGGTCCAACGCGCCGCTGCTCCAACGCATCTTCCCTGCGCTGCGCCCAAAGCTGAAAAACGCTCAACTGCGCCGCGAGCGAGACCTGATTATGGCGCTCGCACGCTTACCCATGGACGGGAGCGTTCTACACGAACGCGTGCTGGGATCGTGCTATCGTGCGCTCACGAAGGAGGACCGCACCCCTCCAAGGTATGGCAATCACTGGGACGTGGTCGGCTTCCAGGGCACTGATCCAGCGACGGACTTGCGTGGCGCCGGCATGCTTGCATTGCTTCAGCTTCTCCACTTTGCGAAGCGACGCGCGCCGCTGCTCGCAGCCATCTACGCAGAGTCGCGCAGGGAGGGCCACGACTTCCCCTTTATGGTAGTGTCGATCAATATGACGCAGCTCGCCCTCGTAGCTCTGCGTTCCGGCTGCCTCACGGCCACCGCCAACAAGATCAGTTCAGTCTATGAAGCCGTGCACAGGTGTGTTCCCGCAGTGTGGAGCACCGTCGTGTTGTCACCAAGTGCCTACAGACGTGGGGCGCAAAATGCTGCCTTGAAGCGCGACTTGGGCAAACTGGGAATGTAGCTTCCCCTTTGACTCCTGCCCTCTTGTGTGCATACATCATCAGTTTCTACGAGGCCTGTTTTTTGCATCTCTACACGCAATGGCGCCGGCAGGGTGCGACCATCCACACTTTTGGCGCATTGAAGCAAGAAACTCAAAAGGTGGCGACCAAGAAGCCCGCTCAACTGCTGTCCGCCTTGGAACGCTGGGGCCAAGTGGCTGTCCTCGACCATGGTGGATTTGTCGACTTTTCGTAGGGTAAACTCGAGTGCTCGCGCGCTAGATCGTTGACTATTGGGTATATGTGATGGTGTCAAGTTGGACAGTTCTGGTCGCTTTCTGAAGCTGCTGGCCAACTAGACGCGCATAGCCGGAGTTTTGGATCGCATGTGTCTCAGTAAGTACTTTGTGATGCATGGCGTAATGATGTGCGCGCAACACACGCGCATCAAGACGCACACGGACTGACACGGGGCGTCCACGTGCGTGTGGTACATGTACATGCCCGTGTGATAGAGTTAGGCCCGACGTGCAGAAATAAAGCACAAAGCTTTGCGATGGACCGCGTCGCGGCACGGCGCAATCGTTGTAGCTGGCTAGGCATCCGGCCTCGCAGCCGCTATTGAGAGGTCGCAACCTCAGCTGGCAAAGAGAGCGGCGGAGGAGAGGGCGGAGGTGTCCTCTTTCCACAGAACGCGACCTGACCTTCTTTTCGTGGGGGTCATGGTCATGGTGATGCTGCGTGGGCAGGTGCAAGCAGGAAACGGCCGAGTGCGGCGGCATGAAACACCGGTGAGACTGCCTACCGGTGTCCCCGGCCGGGCCATTTAGTCCGAACACCCGACACCAGCGACAAGGGGGGGCTAACCACCGCCGTGCTCTCGCTGGAGCGTGGCGAAGGCCGGCTTGTCAGAGGCAGGTCGTGCATCTAACGCTAGCGCATGCACCTAGACGCGATGTGCAATGGATCCCCGGCGGGGACGCCTTGCGTGCGCATGGAGCAACTTCGTCTTATGTGCAAGCTGTGCGCACCCCCCCCCCCTCCCCCTCGTGTAATTGCAAATCATCACACGTCCCAGCTCGTTGATGAATACAGCAGGAGGCGATCTATTAATATCAACGTAATCAGCGAGGAATCAAAGGTTCATCCGCTTGGCTCTTCCCTGCTCCTGAAGCGCTGCACTGGTGTTTAAGTGTGACTGCATAATTAAAACCAATATTTTCTAAAAATAAAAATACAAAATACCAATACCAATAAACTAATACTACTATAAACTCAAAAAGTTAATCGAAACTCGAAAAATAAATGTATATGGTCCTTTTTCGACGAAACTTCCACTGAACGCGACCTAAATAAATTTAGTTTGCGAGGGCAAGGACGTACACTGCCGCGCATGGATGGGTGGGCGCGCGCTAGCGAGTAGTGCGAGATCAACGCCGCGGCCGCGGCGATGCGCATGCGCTGCCGCCCGCGTGCGGTGGTTGGTTGGTTGGTTGGTGAGTTGGTTCAAGGAGACGCTCCCGCGCTTCATGGCGCGCGAGTGTCCCCGATCACGCGCCATCCTCGCCGGCCACCTCCCGAAAAAAAGGGGGTCGTCAAGTTGCACGTTGCACCTTCTTCCCGTCTCGGCCCCGTTTTCGCTCCCACTCCACTTTGATTTGTGTAGTAGTATCTTTATTCAGAGTCCAACGTATGTCCGGCCGGGGCCAACGGCCAACGGTGGTTTCAGTGAGTTGTGTGCGCACCGCATCCCGCATCTATCAAGACCCAGTATTTTGTTTATCTCATACACATAATCAAGAATCAAGTACTAGGGAGGAGGAGGAAGATGGAGCGACGATATATCTTGCAGATAATAGACAGGACGAAAATGGTCTAAGCACGCTGATTGTTTCTATTCACAACGAGTGGACCAGACATGCATGGATATAGACAAAGAGAGGTCAATGCGGATTAGCACTGCGAGGAGGCTAATTCCATTCCTAATCCTAGCGATCAACAGTGACGCGACAACAAGAGTGCAAAGGGGCAACAGGAGGGAGAGGACGGAAGAGGGGGCGAGAATGAGAGAATGAGAGATCGACGACGCGCAGTTGTCATACGACACACGCACGCGGCCCTTCCTTCAGCCTTGATCAAAGCTGCAAACACAAACAACAGACAAAGGGAAAGAATGCACAACGCATCAGGTGAAGTTCAACGTTATCTGGGCGAAACAACATCATGCGCATAAGCAAGTCTTGCAAGTGTGCATCTCCCGAGTGGCACTAAACAATTCCGGGCTTGGTATTCGTCGTCGGCTCTCGCTCAAATGTACACTTGCCGCGTCGATCACAGCTGCATCTTAGTAGGGAAATCAGGGGCAATGCCTTGAGCTCGGAGGAGCTCGGCAAGTCAGGTGCAGTTGATACCGCTGCGAGCGAAGAGGCGCATGTACCGTAGTTGTTCGGGGTCTGGCTGGAGAGAGATGATGCGAGCCGTCTTGTAGATCTTGCATTCCTCAACCTTCCTGTGCGATTTGACGGTCATTGGCGGCTGCCTCCAGGCCTTGCTCTTGCTGCTGTCCCTTGCAATGCACGATGGCAACGACTGGAGCATCGACACGTCAAGAGGCGTGGGCAGGCTCGATTGTGTTGACGCAACGCGGACGTTGCGCAGGGCCGGGACGGCACGGCGGAATGTACCGAGCATCTGTCTACTGGAGTTCTGGGTCGTCGACCACGAGCAGGAACCCAAGAGGGTGAGAGGAAGAGGCGAGCGAGAGAGCTCCTCGAGTCCACGGGCGGGCGAGTGGGATCTTCCCCCCTTGCGACGGGCAGCAAGGACGTCCGAGCCGCCGCCACACGAACCATTCGGCGATGGATCGATAGATCGATGACAGGATAAGGACGTATTGAGCACACTATGATCTAGTAGTATGATCAGTCCTCGCGTCCTCGCGATGGAGATTTATTCACGGCGAGATGAGAGGGAGATTGGAGATGAGTGCCGGTGGGAGGCTCACGACTTGTTCCTTGCAGGACGCAATCAGCAATTATCGAGAGTGTGGAGGAGCAGCCGAAGACTCTGTCGAAGCTTCTCGAAGTAAAGTCAAAGTTCTCCGACGAAAACGAATATATGATATAAGAATAAACCGTAAACGGGCTTTAAAACTCTAGAGACTGCCGGGGCGCCGGGAACGCACAGCAAGGTGTTTGCTACTTTTGTGCTATATCGCTACATCGCAGAGAGCGCGCAGAGAACGTGCAAATAAACAAATATCTTAGTAGTGTACGCACGCACACACGCCGCCCGCCGCCGCCGCCCGCGCGCATCGCGCGCTGTTGTCAACACTGTTGTCGGCCGTGTGTGACGCCGTCAACTACGCTAACGTCACCCGGCCGAACGGACCGGAGTGCCCAACTCTCACACGCGACCGGGCGCGCTGCCGGCGCTTTCTCGGTCATCCACTAGACTTGGACAGAATGGAGAATGGCACGCCAGTCACCATATCCGAAGATGATTAAAACCTTCTAATATTCTTACCGCACTCGCGGCGAATGGAACCACTACCTACTACACATAGCACATACTTAGTACGTAGCATACTTTCTACACCCCCACTCCCCCGGCCCTTCTCCCCCCGCCATCTGGCGCCTCCCCCCGTGCACTACTAGGGGGATAGGGGTGAAAGGCTTAGATATGGTCCGGTGGCCCGCGACCCCCCCCCCCGGTGATCTTTCCCCCCCTTCCTCCTGTGTCTCCGAGTGGGCGGCGGCTTCAGTCCCGACTTATCCTGTAAACAGGAGCGGGACTTACCAATTTTTCGGTCGCTCCGCCCACCGCGCTCCGCCCACCCCCTTCTCCGCGCCCTCTCTCCCCTCTCCTGCGGCACGCGCGATGGCGCGCCTGAGCCTGCGGCAGGCCTCCAGCTACCCTCTGGCGACCCCTGGAGGTTCATGGAGGCGAGCTCAGGGCTCAGGGGGCAGAGGAGGCTGGGGCGCTGGGAGTGATGGAATGACGGGCTGGACCACCTCCTCAGCAGAGAAAGGCGGGAGGACGGGCTTGGGCGAGGGCGAGCGTGACGACGGAGCGGACATGACTGTGCGGATCGGGATGGATAGGCTGGGGCTGAGTGAGTGGAGAGGTTTGGTATTGAGGTAGTGTTGAGAACGAGGGACGAGAACGGGAACGAGAACGAGAACGAGAGCGACGAACGAAGAACGACAGACGACAGACGGTTCGGGGCCGATGGACCGACGAGATGACGAGATGTCACCACACTCACGTCAACGCGCTGTCTTCGAGCGGGTGGGCATGGGGGTCGAGCTCCGGGTAGCCCGAGGTCCCAAGGACGGTGAGCTCAGCTCGCTCGCGGATTGGATCGACGAGCAGCGGCTCGTCTGATGGAGCGGCGGATGGCGCCGATGTGTTCGAAGGGTCTTGCGGAGGCTCGGAGGAGCCGCCGATTCTGACGAAGTGGACCCCTTGTGGGCCCAAAGAGGTTCCCGCTGCTCCCGTGGGCAGAGGGGGAGCGGGACTGTGAGAGGGCGCGGTCGTGGGCGCCAAGGCTGAATTTGTGCTTGTCGAACACGCGATGACTACAGGCTCGTAGGCAGAGGGCCGTTCGATCGAGCCGGCAGCTGACGCGGCCGTGAAAGAGTCGTTGATTGTTGCTTGCGGGAAGATGTCTGACAGATCATAGTAAGAGTCGGGTCTGAGAGTGTCTGCCATCGGGCGCTAAGAGCGATGAGGTAGACCAGAGGGCGGAGGGCGGAGGATTGCGACGCGTGGCGTCGGAGAGTAGGGGCGAGGCTAGCTAGCGAGCTAGAGAGAGAGAGAGAATGAGAATGAGAGCTTCTTAGGTCCGAGGTAGCCACGGGAGACTACAACGCATGGACTCGAAAAAGTCTAAGGACACAGAACCACACAAACTAAACCAAACGGGACGAAAACTAACCACACCTGGACGGACGGCCAGGCGTCGGCACCAAGGCAACTTAGCAGCGCGCAGACATGCGACAGAGGGGTCGGCACAACGAGGGCAGACCTCGCTGGGGAGCTATGACCGATACACGAAGAGAAGACAAAAGACGGTCATGGAACATTTGATGACATCGCGAGAAAGTAAGAGAAGAGGCGGAACACCAATCGACGAGACCTTAAGGCTTAATATAACCTACAGGTTATAAGTAAAAGTCTGTCATCGTATGTCGTATGGAATACGACACGATTTCGCAAGCGCGCGAAAATGTTTTTGGGTCTTTATGTTGAATGGCGTCGAAAATGTGCATATTTCTTACAAGATTCTGTCTAATATACCAGTAGAATACCCTAAAACGATAAAACCTCAATCTTGACTCACAGTGAATTTCCACCCTTAGAAGTTAAAAAGGCGTGTTTGACCGCCCGAGGTAACGCAGAACCCACAAGACGAAGCCGCCCCCCCCCCCCCCCCCTCCCCTCCCCCCCCTCCCGGTATCTCACACTCTTCTGTTCGCGCGGGGGGAGGGGGGAGGAGGGGGGGGGGGGGTTGGGAGGCGAAAGGGGGAGGAGCCCGATCACTTCCTCCCCCTTCTTCTCCTCTTCTCTCCCCTCTCCTTTCTCCTCTGTCCTGTCTCTTCTTTCTTCTTCTCTCTCCTTTCTCCTCCTCTCCTGTTTCCTCTCTGCCCTCTCTCCTCTTTCCCTCTCTCCCCCAGTCTCGGCGCGTCGGAGATGGCCTCGCTGCTCGCAGCGGGACTCGTCGCCCTCGGCGGCGCCTCGGCGCTCATACTGCCCACATCGCGGACGGCACGTGCGCGGCCGATCGGACTCTCCGCCCACCTCGTCACCACGCCCGCCCACTTCACCACCCACCACTCCCACCAGCTCAGCTCTCTCGCAGAGTACGAGGCGATGTACGAGGCCTCCGTCTCTGACCCCGCTGCCTTCTGGTCAGCCATTGCGCACGACTTCTACTGGGAGACGGCGTTCGATGAGGTGGTCTCGTCCAATTTCGACAAGACCAAGGGCAAGGTCTACTCCGACTGGTTCCAGGGAGGCAAGACCAACCTGTGCTACAATGCGCTCGACAGGCACGTCGAGGCTGGGAAGGGCAGCCAGATCGCCTTCTACCACGAGTCGAACGACGAGGGCGAGGAGCTAGCCTCGTGGACGTACGAGCAGACGCTCGACGCCGTCAAGCGGCTGGCCAGCGCGCTCAAGGACGCTGGAGTTAAGAAGGGTGATCGCGTCACGCTCTTCATGCCCATGGTGCCGCAGCTGCCGATTGCGATGCTCGCCTGCGCGCGCATCGGCGCAGTTCACTCTGTCGTCTTTGGCGGCTTCTCCGCGGAGTCGCTGGCCAATCGGCTCCAAGACGCAAAATCGAAGGTTGTTGTCACCGCCGACGGCGTGATGCGCGGCAAGAAATTTGTCGATCTGCACGCCATCGCCAGTAGGGCGGCTGAGATTGTTGAGGGCGTCACCATCGAGAGGCAGATTGTGCTGCAGCGGCTGCCTGTCGAGCAGTCAGGCGTTGCGCTCAAAGAGGGGCGTGACATCTGGTGGTCTGACGCCCTCACCAGTGCTAACCCGGAGTGTGATATCGAGTGGGTCGAGTCGGAACATCCGCTTTTCATTCTGTACACCTCGGGCTCCACCGGCAAGCCCAAGGGTGTGCTCCATACGACTGGCGGGTACATGGTCTACGCGGCCACCACCACCAAGTACGTCTTTGATCTGCAGCCGGAAGACGTTTATTTCTGCACCGCCGATTGCGGATGGATCACCGGCCACTCGTACGTCGCATACGGCCCGCTACTAAACGGCGCCTCCCAGGTCATCTTTGAGGGCGTACCTTCGTTCCCTGATGCGGGCAGGCTATGGCGCATTGTCGACAAGTACAACGTCGCCCAGCTTTACACAGCGCCCACCGCCATCCGTGCGCTCATGCGCCTGGGGACTGCGCCCCTTGAAGGCACCTCGCGCAAATCGCTGAAGCTCCTCGGTTCGGTTGGTGAGCCCATCAATCCTGAGGCGTGGCGCTGGTACTATGAGGTCGTTGGCGAGGAGCGCTGCCCAATCGTCGACACGTGGTGGCAAACGGAGACAGGTGGCATCATGATCGTGCCGTTGCCCATTCCGGGCGCCGACATGAAGCCTGGCTCGGCGATGCGGCCATTTTTCGGCGTCCGTCCTGCCATCATCGATGAGCAGGGCGTCGAAAAGGAGGGTGCGTGCGAAGGCCTCCTTGCAATCAAGGCCGCCTGGCCGTCGACGATTCGCGATGTGTTCGGCGACTACGATCGCTATGTCTCGACCTACTTCCCCATCGACGGCGGCTTCTACCTGACAGGAGATGGCTGCCGACGCGATGAGGACGGCCACTATTGGATCACCGGGCGCGTGGACGACGTGATCAACGTATCAGGCCACCGCATTGGCACTGCTGAGGTTGAATCAGCTGTCGTGTTGCACCCCAATGTTGCCGAGGCCGCGGTTGTGGGCTATCCGCACCCTATCAAGGGTGAAGGCATTTACATTTATGTCACTGTCAACGAGGGTGTCGAGGAGACTGACGAACTTCGCAAGGAGCTCGTGATGCAATGCCGCTCCGAGATTGGAGCTTTTGCGGCGCCCGATGTGGTGCACTGGGCGCCGGCGCTACCCAAGACACGCTCAGGCAAGATCATGCGCCGCATCCTGCGCAAGATTGCCGAATCAGGTAAGGAAGTGACCGCTGAACAGCTTGGCGACACCTCCACTCTCGCGGACCCGCCGGTGGTCGACTTGCTCATTGAAGGCTACGGCAAATGAGCAGAGCACCTGCGGCCTATGCATCATCCTGTAGCATCGGAGCTAGGAGCCCCTTTTTTCGTTTGGGGGGCCGCTTTGGCGACTTGCCTCCTTTGGGGGGGGGCATTTTGTGCTTCATTCTGCGTCAGCAACAACCTCAATCGGCTTAGGAATGTAGACACGAACGCATGTTGCGCACAAGCTTCGAACCAGCCATTGACTGGATTCTTCCCGTCCTGAGGGGTGATTATGTCGTCACGGGCCGTCGCTAGTCTTCGCCCTCGTGCTAAATCCACATGAGTTTTGCGAGACTGACGCGTGGCAAGGGTCTGTGGACTCCAACTCTCGATTTGTCGAGTGAGCGATGCATTTGTTGCCGCTATGGTTGTCCACATGCCATCAATCGTTGCCGATTCGCCCTCTGGATGCTCTCTTTTGGTCAAGTAAGATTTGATATTCGTTTAGTCAGGCGCCGCACGTGTGTATGTTGTGACGAGGGCGTTGTTACGTTCCCTTGGACCGAATGCATGGGGCTCAACTTATCGCGCACCAACAGAACGACGTAGAAATTCAATTTTCAATGTTGCCTCGCCGCGCTCGCAGCTTTGGACTAACCTACCTACTCTCAGCCGCGTGCCACGTGCACTCCCTCGCGTCTCGCGTGATCATCCATACATAGCTCTCAAGAGCGGCCTCTCCCAGCCCTCCCCCCATGCATGGCCCAATGTAGTGCACATGGCCGCACCCCCGGAAAGCGAATAAAAAGAAGGACATCGGGGGAAAGCGGAAGGGACGAGGGCGTTGGTACTCTAGACCCGGCGACGGGTAGATCTACTAGCAGTAGTAGGCATCTGCTCGCAAGCGCGCCGGCGGTTGCTTTTTGGCGATGGTGCCTCTCGCACCATCTCCCCTTGTGGTTCAGACATTTCACTAACAAATTTACCGGCATGCTCTTCAGAGTACTTATTGGCGGCCTTACTCAATGATTAATGAACAAGTTTAGCCTTTGTTCTAGTTCGGAAAACTAAGTACTAAGTATCATTGTTAAGTAATGACTGTAGCTTCTTTCTTTTCATCAGATGGGAATATATTGACTATCGGGAAGTATGCTTCTAAGACTGTGTCGTATTTTGCCTTAAACTCGAGCAGGGGTACTTTTAATTGATTGCTAATTTTAGGCCCCCCCGCCCGTTGCTTTTTTTTTCCTGGTGAGTCGCCCGACGTAGGACGTAGGTCGGTTCGCCTCACTGGGTTTTCCCTCATTGTAACTTGCTGGGGAGTTAGAATGGGAATGGGAGCCGGGGGTCTGCGAGGGGGAAGATTTGAAGGGGTGCATAGGTGTATGTAGTTGTGGCATAAGCACACGTCAAGGCGTACGGGCAAGTGCGCTGAGG
>CM030934.1:4198334-4298334 GCA_018136815.1 Isochrysis galbana
GGTGTCGTGATAGTGCCGACCGGGCTAGTGGGAGCAATAATAAATTCATTAATGTTATATCCTAGCCAACCCCACTAGCACAACTAACTTATAGTCAGTTGCCATGGAGCGCGCCGGCGCCCCCCTCCTCTCCTTCGGGTCCCCCGCCGAGGGCGGCCCCCCAACCCCCATGGAGCAGTCGCTGTCGAAGCGTCGAAGCGGCCGCGCCCGCCATCAGAAGTTGAGCAGGTGCGTGCGACCCCGGTCGCGCCACACGGCCCGTGGCAAGACGAACTCCCGGTTAACTCCGACACTTGGAAGCACCTAGCCCGCATATACACCTCCCAACTCATTACATCCAGAGACTCATATATGCACTTCCAACACATACATTGCTCACCGCCGTATAGGAACCTATAATCGCTTCCCGGACAGGGACCAGCCAGGGACCCTATCTGCCGCTTCTGCAAGATGGCCACGGAATCATCCTCCCACCTAGGATACCGAGTATGATACTGCACAACGCTGGAGGACATTTTCGAAACGATCAATGACCTCACGGACTTCATCCCGGCGCGACTCGTCACAACTACTACCGACAAAGCCACCGATAGACTCTTCATAATGCCCGACAACGCTACGTCGCACTCCAGAGAAATACTATATTTACTCGCATGGCGATACTTACTTACTGACTTCTACAAGATCCATTACGACGACATAAAATTCAACAGCGATCATGTTGTAAGAAGAACGATCGAACGATTCACCGTACTCTGCAAAGCGGCACACTTTGGCAGTTCCACGGACTCGGCCAGGAGACCCAAGCTGACATGGGCCGACAGCCCAAGAAAAGAATCGATACTAACGGCTCCCGCCCACTTTTCGAAATAATAGACAACGAAGAACTCGCACCTAGTCCTAAACTGACACGACTAGCGCAAAAGCTGAAAATAGAACACGTCATCATTCACGAGAAGATCAACCGCGATAAAGACCGGGAAACAAGAATAAGCCCCGGGCGCGCGAGACGCGAGACGAAGCGCCCCGCAAAATAAGACCACCATGGGGAAAGCCACAAGGCTGGGCCCCCCCACAGCAGCGCCCACATGCGCGCCGCCACTCAATCATGATACAAAAGGCCCGCCTACCCCCTCCCCCAACGCTAGGCCCAAAGTAGTGTACATGGGCCGACCCCCCGAAACCGAAACAAAAAGGAATGAGGGGGGGAGCGGGAAGGGGGAGTGAGGGTAGGGTGTAGGGTGAAGGCGATGTCAGGTGTGGACCCCAGGAAAAGGGGCAGCGGATAGCAACGTAGTAGTCATCTTCAAGAATATTTTTTTAGGATAAACAGGTCACCCAGCAGCACAGGAGGAAGGAGGAAGGCGAGAACGAGCAGCTGGGGTCAGGCGCACCCCGCTCTGCTCGGGCACCCCTCGCACGACCTGAGCCCCTAGGTAGAGCACGAGGTGAGTTGCCGCAAGGCGGGGAGTGAGGGTGAGGGAGGAGAAGGGGCGTGGCTACGAGAAAAGTACCCAGTGCTACGTGTGAGGCGAGAATATTAAAAGGTTTTTTTTTACGCCGGCCACTACTCCTAGAGCAACAATATAGTTAGGCCCTTCTGTGCCGTCGTTGTGCGCTGCTTGCGTGGAGGAATGTTAATATGCATCATCTCGCCCACTAAGCAAGCATCGGGGGTAGCCGCCGCTTTGTGGACTCACTTACTGTGGAGGCCCTCGCGTACCTCTTCCTCCGCGCCCGCACAGAAAGAAACCTAGGACTCACGTTTCTAGGTGGAGCAGTGTTTGGCGTAGCGTCCGTCCACATGGATCTTCACTCCCGAGACAACCCGAATAGCCAGACCCACCGACGGGAATAGGAACTGCAAGTGTTCGGGTTCGTCCGTGTGCTCGTCCGAAGGGAACCACAGTGCGCACGATCGGGATGCGTCCTGTTGGCCTTCATGCGGCCGCTGCGGAGAGAATATAGAATTGATGGGCAAGCACACGCAGGGCCTCGAAATTTGTGACTAGCGAATTGTATTTCGTCACTTCAGCGTGATCGCCCTCAATTCAAGGCGATGTCTCTGAGCGGGAGCAATATGGGGTAACGGTGACAACGGATGAAGTTGCCGTGCTTGTCGCTCGAACCATTTTGATCTCAAAGTAAAGTACTCATCCGTCAAAGGGCTCAAGTGGGAAGCATGATTTATCCCATCGCCTCGACCTGCACAGCCCATGGAGTTCACATCATTTACCGCCGTTCCCGTCGTCGCTGCGCCACGCCGGCTCACGTCAGCCCAACGTTTCGAGAGGGCTTGAGTGCCTGCATGCCTGTTGCCATCGTGCTGAATGTACCAGCTATCATCCACGTTTGGACTTTGCGTAGATGTCTTACACCGCGGTTCCTCGAGCCAAGGTTCCAAAGGCGCCGGGGGCTGCTTGAGCCGCAGAGCGAGTATTTCCATGACAGTGTGGTATACGTCTGTGGAGGCCGACTCGCCCAAGTAAGACTGACGCCCGCAAGCCTATGAAGAACAAAGAGCCGGGGAAGTTAGAGGTATAGCGAAACTGAAGGCTGCGTGGAGGCGCAAGCTTGCAGCATTGCATGGCTGTGTGGTCGTGCTCGTCAAGAATCGGATGCGCGCACGAGAACATAGTGGAACTTGTCACGGCGGAGAGCCTCCGGTAGATTGGACACACACCTCTACCGGAGTCACATTGTAGAGTCCTACTTCATGGAGTTGAGCTTGTAGTGTGCTAGCCACTCCGCTTGCTAGTATGCACGGCGCCGCTGAAGACTCTTTTGCCTCAAGTAAACTTGACGGGCGCAGTTTTGACGATGAATTGTGCAGCGGCCACTGAGAAGGAACAGCACTGCTCCGTCGTTTGGTGTTCATCAATCCTTGAGGCCTTCTACAATCGAGGCACTTGTCTCCCTGGCGGGCCCCAAGACCTACCAAGGGCCCATAGATCATGCTACTCAAGAGGCGCCACTTGGCTACACACATCAAAACGGAAGACAAGCGAGCTCAAGCAAGTTAGTCACACGTGCATTACCGAGAAACCACCCCAAAGGCATCCTATCCCTCAAGGCGAAATGGCTCCGTCGTAGCTTTGAAAGGGATGCAAATCAAATGTCTTTCAATGGCGAGAATGCTCGGGCGGAGAGGCAACCCACGCGTATGGATGAGGAGAAAGGTTGTGCAATGGCGAGGCTAATCGAATGTTTACCAAACTGGATGCTCGTGTGTAGCAATCGTGGCCAAGCACGTGAGGCAAGTGCGGCCATTCGCTTGTGAGTGCCTGGAGGTAGGGCAGCGAGGAGATTCATCAAGCGACCGATATCTTTACCGTCCACGTACAGCGCCTGAGTGTGCGGCCAGGACGTGATTTTGCGAGGTTACGGGGTATTCAGCGTGGCAAGGACAGGCTTCTCGTGCCGGATGACCGGGATGTTGGTGATAACACACACTCGGCACTATGCATCCATACCCCCATTCATCGCGCATGCCTCCCACCGTTTCATTCCACCTCATGTCGGGATGCTCGCTCAGCGGCATTATCTCAAGCCGATTTGTCATGATGGGGACACAACCATAGAGCACAGCAGGAAGGTACCGGTCGGAGTCGCCATTGAATTGTCCTAGTGGTGAGAGGCAATAGCGCGACGCCCGCATTGATGGAGCGAGCGCCCGACCGGTTGTGGTAAGCGTATTCCAAATGCAAGCTCCTGCAAGCAATACCCACGGGGACAGGGGCGGGGCGGGGTGTGAAGAATCGGCACACCAACGCGCCCCAGCATGCTGAGTGCCAGCTGCGTCAGACACATTGTTGTGCGGGCACTTACCAGGAGAGTTCCCCAGCTTGGCAACCGCGTCGAAACGTTCTCCATTGCTGCGCCCTCTGACTGAGCCCGCCCAATACAGGGTACAGTTCCGGGTGACGTCATCGTCTGCCCAAATCTCTCGTGGGATGGGCTTCCGCTGAAGAGAAAAATTCTGACCTCCTTTTCGGGTATAGACTGTGCTGTGGGTACGATGCAGTCGCTCCAATACTGATCGTGCCATGCGCATAGCACTTGATGCGGCGCGTGTTTCTTGCATGCGACGCGATTGATCGTCATGCCCTTGTACCATAAGCTGTGTCCCGTTCTCTACTATAGCTGGGCATCCAAAGCCCACTAAACCATGTGGACTGCAATCAAGCTCAACAATCCACTCCGCATTGACCCGAGGGTTGTCAAGACTTCTTGTGCAACGCGTGGTGTACGTCGTGAAAAATTCACCCGACCGTGCCTCATCACCAACTGGCGCTGGCTTGGACGATAGACGTCGTTTCTGAGGCTTCTGTGCAAACAACTTGTTGGGCCTCCTACCGCCCACGATGTTGGCCCCCACGTCCACATTGTTTTCGCGTCCGCCCCCTGTGCCGCGCACAGATCTAGCGGCAAGCAACGCACGCTGCACGGCCGTTGGGACATGCTGGGAAGATTGGCTCCATCTGAGACCGCAGAGTGGCCCACACTCGTGCTCTTCTGGCTGAGGGAGTCTGATATCGAGCCCGGGCTGAAAGCAAGTGAGACACGAGCCATGTGTGTTACGCACGCCGTCAGCGAGGCCATGATATGATAGAAAAAAGACGAGACGAGATGGAGAGGCTGGATTGAGAGCTTCCCATGCTAAACCCCAGGTGCGCGACACGTATTGTCCAACAGCCTCCCCATTCAGAAACGCAGGCCCTTGTCTACTCAAGAGGTGCGGCCGCTGCTTCGAATACTTGAGGGGATACATTGGACGAGAATAGCCGCTATCACCGGGCCCGTGGTCTCCCGGTAAGATCCAGAAGTGACGCGCGATCCCGCGCTCCACAGTCCGGTTCCAATAAGGCCAGCGCCGCCGGATGTCATCGAACAAGCGGGCGACAGCTGCGTCTCCGCCTTGGGGTTCACCGCCGGGCGGTGCGGAGGGCAAAAGGAAATAGTCCGCACAGTTGCCGTCCTTCTCGTGGTAGGGCGAGTCTGCGAGCCAGCGGGCGAAGCGGCGCACATTCCGCCACGTCACGGGGTGCTGCACGAGCTCGTAGTCCAGGTCGTAGATGAACACCCGCGGCGACGGTGCAGACGGATCGCAAGAGACACCGCCGCTCATCGGCATCGCCCGCGCGCGAGGTTTCGAGGGTACTTACTGTATTTCTACTCCTCTATTCCTAGAGCTATTCTACAGCTCTACTCTAGAGCAGAGGAGAGCTCTACTGAGTACTCTACTCTAGATAGAGCTCTAGAGCTCTACTCGGTATGTAGCCGACTCCTAGACTCCTAGCACCCCAGTCCTACTTGTGAGATACAGGATACCGTATCTGGGGAACGGGCCGGATACAGCCGTATCTACCATATCTGGGGCGCCAACTGGCAACTGGCGTCTGTGCCCCCTATTCCCCTATTCCTATTCCTATTCCTATTCCTATTCCGCATCTACCGTCTACCGTATCTAGAAGAAAGCCGAGATACAGCCGTATCTACCGTATCTCGGGGAGTCGTGGGCTGTATCTCCCATTTAGGACCCCAGTCCTTCCCCTTGATATTTCTTTCCCATGGGGGCCTGCCCCCCTCCCCCAAAGGCCAAAGGTACTCAGCCATGGGCATGGAGGATTATCAGGTGGCAGGTGGTTGGGCATTTCATGATCCCAACGCTATACCACAGGAGACATCAACATGCGTTTATTATTATAACTGACTATGGATAGACTATGGACATTCGAGGGCTCAACTTGAGTCTGTCCCATATTCGACGGAACGTGAGTCCGGTGTAAAGTATATGTTACTGTCTAGGGATGCTAGCCAACAAGATGCTCTGCAAGACTACAAATTTAAATGCTAAAATTGTCCATGGTAAGAATAGAGTACAGCAATGTCCATTGTGAGTGTGCGGGGAGGAAGGAGGCGACGCGTGCCGTGGCGGGCGCGTGCGGCGATGGAGTGCTCGATCACACGCATGCCGGGCTTCTCGACCGTCAACCCGTCGAGCGCGGCGAGCTGCCGAGTGCAGCGGCTGCAAGCAGACGGGTACGATGCGTGTGCTGCAGCCTGCCTCGCCCAGCCCTTCTGCGACGCCTTCACTTTCTTTGGCATGAACCATTCCGACTCAGCGGCAAGGGGCATATGCCTCGCACGGACCGCGGGGACAGAGCAGGTGCTGCGGCAAGAGGAGGGGGCCACGAGCGGCTTCCGTGCGTGTTATGATCCCTCCTGCGCGCTCCAACGCCGGCTTGACGACCACTGCGCCGCGATTGGTGAGAGGAGCCATGTGGCAAGGAACTTCCGTGTGCTCCACCGGCCGGTGGACGACTACAAATTCGCGTGCAGCCCTGCGCCTGACGCGAGCGCGATGCTCGCCTTAGCGTGCGTCGATGATAGAGGACACCCACTCCCTTGCCGTACGCATTCGATTGCATCAATGCGTAGACTCGGCAGCCATTTCCGTGACCATCGCTCCACTGCCGCTGAGCTACATGACATGCACCGGCAAGGGTGTGGCCCACCCCCTCGCTGTCTGACTAGTCCTGGACTTGGATGGACATCGCGGAATGATGCAGCGTGCCCGTCGCGACAACGATCGCCTTTGGGAGAGGGTTCCGACACGGCGCGTTGGCGACGGCGAAGTGGCGCACAAACAGAGGAAGGGCGCGAAGAGGTGGTCAACCGGCTTCAACGGATTGGCTACCTACAGTGTGTGGCGGACGGTGATGAATTGAAGGACACTTGCACGCGCAATCGCCCTGCTTTCGACTGGCTCAATTACACATGGGGCCGAGACAGACAGAGCACGAGTGAGATGCAGAAAGTGAGAGCTGAGGTCCACGGCATTTCATGGTGGTTATCCCAAAGAGATGCTCCAGCTGATGCTTTTGATGCCCTCGGGTTTGTGAATTCGCTCCTGAGTCTCCACAAACGGCGATTGGAAGGGCCTCGATCAATACCACACGTTGTATTCGTGGGTGATTCAACAGCCCGCCAGCAAACGACTTCCCTTTGTTGCCTCTTGCAGGCCGGCTTGAGTATTGCAGGTGGCACTTACGCAGCCAAGGTGACGAGGAACAATCCGAAGATGGACTACGCTTGTGCCATATACTCTTCCACACCTGATCCTCTGGTCTCTTCGGCTCGGGAGATGAATGTTCGTGTCCATTCACGTGCCTCGCCCATCGCGACCATTCGTTTCGAGCGCTCGAACCGCGCGGACGCACTGCCCGTCCACAGACCTTCCCAGAGGGCTCCGGAGCTCAACTCGGTGCTAAGAAGAGTTATTGCGTCTACACCAACAGTGCTCATCATCAATTTGGGGGCGTGGGAGTTTGAAGACGGGTGCAAGGACATGCATTCGCTGCACGACTCCTACTGCAATGGCACGCGGCCGAACATCCTTTTCGAGTGCGCTTGCGGGTCGGAGTTGCAAATTACATGGCACTTGACATGACACCTTACTGGAGACAAGCCCAAGAATCCTTCTATTTGGTGTTGGCAACGGAACCCTTCCCACCAGCTCACTTCACCATGAATACCGCTCGTAAATTGACACTAGGATTCCCATAGAAGCAGATCACGTTCCACTGTCTGTGCGATGCACAAACACACCGAATTCCACCCTATCCCACCGCTTGCCACTCGAATCACTTCCCCACATCCCCGTTTCGATCTAGGTATGCACTGAAGTGGTCGCTCGTCGCCGGAGCGTTGAACCACGCCTACCGCAACCTGCACCGCGCTTCCCTGGTCGCGTTTCGTACTGCTACCCCTCGCGACTATGAGGGTGGCAGGGTTCGCCAAGGTGGGCAGTGCAGACGCACCGCTCCTCTCACGGAGGCAGAGCTTCAATCATCGGAGATAGGACACGTTGACCCCACAACCATGCGATTCGCGGTCTTGACCAAAAATTTGATATTGGACGCTGTCGCCCTGCGACGCATCCCATGGGTGCAAATCCTCGACGCCTATGGGATTGCTCGAACAAGGGCTGATGCTCACCCTGGGCTTGCGCAAAGGTCGAAAAACGTGGATGACTGTGTGCATTACTGCTTGCCTGGAGTGCCGGACGTCTTCAATGGAAGGCTGAGCAATATTTTGCTTCAAAGAGCGAATGCTGCCGGCGAGACGCAAGTAGGCGCAGCCGAGTTCAACCCGGGTTGCATCATCCGTCGATTCAACTTTCGTCACGGGGAGGCGCCATTCGTAATGCTATCGCCGCCTGGTAATGTCGCGGGTGCCGACATGGACTATGCTTCCCTACCGAAATTGTGCAACTCCTCTGTGAAATTGCAGCTCACGCCTGCGCCGATGCTGCCCGTAGAAGTTACATGCAACGAAAGAGGACACCGTAGGTCCATTGGGATGTGCTCAGATCTGGATGATTCATTTCAAGCGTGACCATGGTTGCGGCTACCGTAAGGTGCATTTAGATGCATTTGCTAGACTAGGTAGGAAGCGGTTCACATCATTGTCTTTGCGTGGGCTTGAGCTTGAGCAAGCTTGTGCAGCAATGGAGCATTCCTAGTTGATTGTATTCACATGCGTCTTCCTGGGCTCCTGAGCACGCAGCTTCAGCAAATCTGTTGACTGCTGAGTACTTGCTTGCCTTTCCTAATGTATTCCATTGCTGTAGGGCCCTTGTTGCCAACCGGGGGTGGGGCGGATGAACTCTAGGCATGCGCGCCAGCTGCGCCTCATCTCTACACTGTTCCCCGTTCAACTTCTAGACTCGTCCTCTCCGCGGCAAGGGGGGGCTGACCACCGCCGTGCTCCCGCTAGAGCGCGCCAAATGTCGGCCTGTCACATGGGGTTGGTCGGCATTGCTCCGCTGCCACTTCGGATGGCGAGGGGAAAGGCGTGGGAAATCTTTGCCCCTTTTCGTGAGAAAAATATTCTTACTCTCCGATGTGCAGAGATTTTTTTGAACCCAATCTTCCCCACTTCCACCTTGGGTGTGAAGTGGATGAGATTGCTGCTCGTGTCGAATATGCTAGTCACTAGTCAAGCTCAGGCATTCTCCAAGAGGATTGGAGGATTCGTCATGAGCCAAAGGGTGGAGCAAGGACAGCCACCACTCCAAGCGCAAGGAGGCGGCCACACAACACGCCTTTGACGCCCACCGACGGTCATTGGCCAATGGAAGACTTGGACTTGGGGAGGCGGTGAGAAGCGGAGGTGAGGGGAGGCGAAAGCGAGGAGAGATGGAGAAGGATGGCAGGGTAGGCTGACTGCGCACAAGCCGCGCGCCGTACGACAAAGCAAAGCTCAACTCATTGATTGGGCTTGCGGGCAGCGGGCAATGCATGTGGACATGCAAATGTGTACGTGTGCTCACATGAGCGCGCAAGGGCGTGCAAGGGCACGAAGGAGGGTGTCTTTGCACGCCAAACAATCAGGCTCCCCATATAAAGAAAGCCTGCAACATGCATCAATCGCACCTTCATGGCCCCTCGCCCTTCTGAACGAGTCGTGCGAAAAAAAGGGCCAGAACTCCGTCCGCCACTTAAGCCGTGCAGAGCACAGACACGAGATATTGAGGTCGGTTTGCGCTTAAGCGGCGTGCCTGAAGAGGTTGTGGGCCATCTGCTGCTCGCACTATGTTAATTGAGATAGTGCCTCTTCCCACTGACCAGATGACGCTGACTATGCTCGCTTGTGAGCAGGGCATGGCACCTTTGGCAATTCCGAATGTCGAGCCACTAGTCTCACTAATCAAGGTGGTAGTATTGGAGTTAGTGAGTGCAAACGTCCGTCGTTCATTGCGTTTGATCAACCCACCACTCGCCCCGACAAGCGCCAGTGCGCGGGTGGTATTTAATACATCCAGCCGTGGGGCTTCTTCATCAACGGCGAGAGTTATGTTGGTGTTAATTGTGGCTTTCTCGTCAGGTGCATTGATCGAGTTGGAGAGAAAGAACATCACGGATGCGTCCTCGGGAGGCGCATGCCTTCGATGGATGGTGCCGCTCCCATCAGCGACTCTCGCCCAGCCACCCGGGGGCAAATGGCACACGTCACCGTTCATACCACTGAATCCGTAAACACTGGTGGGTGCTGTGCCAAGGTTCTGCACCCAAACCTCTGTGCGGATTGGTGGAATTTTGCTGATTGCTAATGGACCGACACAGTTCGACTGGGTTGGGCGCCCAGACTGTCTATGACGAGGCGTCATCAGCGAAAGATGCTCCAATCCAGGGGCGAAACGGTCTTTTTTCGAAGGTCCCTGAAGCTCCTCGTGGTCCGCAGCGGTATTGTGGCACGGCATGGCTACAAATCCTTGCATAATGTGTGAGCAGGGAGCTGGTCGCTGTGTGCGTGCCGAACCAAGGACTGCATCGGCCGCCAGAGGCCTAACTTCGCGTAGGGCTTCAAGCCACGTCTCGCCCGGCTTCAGATCGAGCGAGCGCGGGGTGGAGGCCTGCTCTCCACCATTCTGGAGGACAAACCGGCCGCGCCGCGCGGTCGCGCCAGGGGCCTGTTGCCTCTGTCTGGCGGTCATGGCACGGTGGGTGCGCTCGGAAAGTGTCCACTCCTGCTGCACCTGCTGCAACTGAGGCGACCCCGGGTACCGCAACATGCTCCCACGCGCCCACAGCGACTCACGCATCGCTCTACGAGGAGAGCCGAGAGGCGGCTCGAGCGTCATCGCGTGGCCTGAGTCCAATGGTCTGTACTCACTACAGCACTGCGCGAGGGAGACGGCCGGCTGGCAGATATTTCGTGTGACAGACCTTCGTTCGACACCGCTCGGTACGCTGTCGGGGATGCGAGGTGCCCCTCCTCTCCGCTGCGTCCACTGTTGCGTCCTCCTCGGGCGTCCCTCTCTCTCACTCGCCCCCTCGCCCCCTGCTGTTGTCTCTCGCCTTGGTCGTCGAATACACTCCGAGTACTCGTACTCCTACTCCTCCTACCTCTCACATATTTTCTTGACTTAAAAATACAACGTTTCACAGTGACAGTGACGGGCGTTCACACAATCTGATTCACAGAAGGCGGCGACAAAGGAGCTGGTTTTTGCTCTCCAACCTGCGAATGATGGATATACATGGGTACGTACTTGGTTGGATACACTCTCGCCGCTTCCATCCCCGGCAGTCGAAAATTTAGTCAGACTTAGTCTCGCAATATATTTTCTCCTGGGTGTCGTCGGACCCGCCTCCCCCCCTCCCCCTTCCCCCTGCCCGCCGTCGCCAATCAACGCCGTATTTGCCCATCCTGCCGTGCCCCTGACTTCCCTAAACCAATGTCGAAAACTATTGTTATAGTTTTAGCGATGGAGCGCGCGCCGACCGCTCCCACCTCCCAGCCCCCGCCGTCACGACGCCCCAACGGGGCCGCCCCAAACCGCCGGAGCCCAAGCGCCCACAGGCCGCCGCGCCGCCTGACAACGACGTCGAGATGACGGCACCGCCCTCGCCTCCCAAGCTGCCACAGAACCAGGGAACAGGCAGAGTCCTGTTCCCTGGTGACAACCAGACCCAGGGCAAAGCCCTGCCACCCAACCCCTCCGCTCCTCCACCAACTCAAGGACTCCCCATGGGAGGTGGCAGCTCTGCTGCCACCCCCATGGCGGCCACTCCTACCATCAGTGCACCCCTCGGGGGCGGGCACTTAACACAACAATCCATTTTGGGGGCCTTTGCGCCCTCAAACCAACAACCAACTCAAGCGACCAGGACATACGCGCAAGCTGCGCATGGACACAAAGGGAAGGATACAGCCCAGCAAGCCCAGCAGCCACAAGCCCAACAACCACAGCAGCCGTCGCGCAAGCGGGCGGATCCCCAATCGGATCCAAAGCCGACTCTCCACAACACCACCCCATTTGCTTCTCCTCCACCTGATGAGGAAGAGGAGCCCGAAGACACGCCTTTTTACATCCAGCTAGCTCAGCTAGCTGATGACAAAAAGGACATCAAGAGCGAGGATGTCGCCACCTTCATGAAATTCCTCCTCTCTAGGCTGGAAGGCCTAGACGCAACTCCAGACGGCATGGACAAAGGCCGCAAAGGCCCTTGGATTTTCTATGTTGATGAAGACGCACACGATCAATTCAAGGCCGCATACGGAGACAAAGTTAACACAGCACTCTCGGGAGTCCCGCATGAATTTGGAATCACCTATGGTGCGTTAATCGACTCGGCCCCTCGAAAGTCGAGCGCTATCCGGTCCTCCCTAAAAGAGGTGGCGACCTACATTGTTTTTCGCGGCGGATGCTAGAAAAGCCCAAATGGAGGCGACCCCCGGGACGACCCGGTCGGACATCATAGCGGAACTGAACCGCAAAGTAGTCGACAAAAGACGTACCTTCTCACCCGCCCCGTCATTAGCGGAGAAAATCATAAGGGCGGAAGAGCTTGTTACAAAGCAATTTTTTAAGAGATTCACGCCTAGACACGCTAGCGGCGACATCCCGGCGATGTACGCTGGAGTGAGATGGGAAGACCCGCAACCGGCCCTAGATGAAGACAAAGTAGCAACCGACGACACCGCGATTCTGGCCTCGTTACGGGGCTACTATGTATGGCTTTTCAGCGAAAAGATCTCTCAAGGCGCGGAGCCCCTCCTTCACGCGCTAAGGCAACGTCAGATACCGACGGGTCATAGGTCCTTCTTGGACAAGCCCATAGGATATTCGGAGATCATCCGTGCTATACGGCAAATGGCGAAAGGTAAATCCGCGGGGCCGGACGGCATACCAATGGAGTTCTATCAAAGCTTTGAAAAGCTAGCGGCCCCGCGCCTGATGGACATGTTTCACGAAGCCTACCGGTCGGGGGCATTACCGGAGGACACGTGCTCGGGTGATATAGCCCTGCTCTATAAAAAAGGGGACGCCAGGGACCCGAGGAACTATAGACCAATAACGTTGCTCCAAACGGACTACAAAATCCTCGCCAGGATCCTAGCTAACAGACTCAAAAAAACGATACATACGATCATCTCCAGGGAGCAAGTGGGCTTTGTGCCTAGGAGGATGATAGGCGAAGCCACCCATTTGCTAAAGTTAGTGCAAGCATACTTGGAAGACGCAGACGAAGAGGGATTAGCCCTGGCGATAGACTGGGAGAAAGCTTTCGATAGAGTCAGCTGGGATTATTATCATAAAGCGATACAGGCATTGGGCTTCGGCCCCGGTTACTCTAGATGGCTAACACTATTAACTAACGCGGATTCCCTTCCGATCAGATGGATCAAGGCCAATGGTAGACGCAGCAATCCCTTCACGATACATTGCGGCATGCCCCAAGGGTGCCCGCTATCGCCCCTAGCTTTTCTCTTAGTGGCCGAAGGCCTAACACGACTAGTCAACGCCGACCCTGAGATGAAGGGAATCACAATAGGACCTAGAGAGTTAAGGCTTTCGCAGTTTGCCGACGACACGCAAATTTTAGCGAGCTCTTTCGAGTCACTGGAGAGGGCGATGCACATCTTAGAGACATATGGAACCGCCACCGGGGCTAGGGTGAACAAAAACAAGAGTATACTAATAAGAATGGGATCGCTTACAGGGGCGCAGGTCCCCGAGACGCTAACTTATCTTAAAACACTCGGCGAAGGCGAGTATGCGACCATTCTAGGAGTCCCTTTCTGGGAAGGGCTAGAAAACGACTCCTTCTGGGAGAAGCTATACGCGAAGCTTAAGAAAAAGGTCGCAACATGGAGAGGTCTGAAGAGTCTCTCCATTCACGGGAGGACGCTGCTAGTGAACTTCATAATCTACGGGACGCCGAGATATTGGCTATCCACGTCCACTCCTCCGGCATGGTTCATGGAGGCCATTGACTCGGACGTTCAAACTATATTGTGGGATAGGTCTCCCCGACTTCAGGTGGATGAGCTAGGCTCCTCGCAAGAGGGTCGGAAATGGATAACCCTTCCGGCATATCCGAGGGTAGGCACAAGCGAAGACGGGCCCCTATTGGGGGTCGGACTACTTCCCATGGCCGAACACACGAGGGCGCTCCAAGCGATATGGATAGTCCGATATCTTAACCCGTCAATGGCGGAATGGAAGATAGTCTTGGATCAATGGTTCAGCCGCACCCCCTTAGGGCGAGCGGCGGTCTTTTCGAAGGTCGACTCGAAGAGCCTCACGGCTAGCATTCGCGGCAATAACACGCTCCCGGCATTCTGGAAGCACGCGCTGGAAAACTTCAGAAGGATCAACTTCCTTAGGGGAGAAATCACACGAGAAGGCACTCAGGGCTCCCCGATATGGCACAATCTTTTCCACAAGCCTCCGGCTATCCATCACTCACATAGGTCGAAATGGGAGTCTCTACAGACAGTTATTGTTCACAACACCATAAACCCGGATACGGGGGACGTTTACACTATGGAAGAATGCGCGGCTTACTTGCCGGACGGAGAACGTTGGATACGCCATAGGGGAAATTACATATCGGTAGGCCCCTTTCTTAAGTCATGGGAAAAGATTTCTGAGTGGACGAGATCAAGACTAATACATACCACTTTCGATTATATGAACCTTCTTAAAAAACAAGCGAAGACTCCGCCCCCGGCTCCAGAGGAGCAAGAGATACTCCCTCAGGAAGATCCGGACGCACACGATCTAGGCGAGATCCTAGTCGATATAGACCATAACTTTTATCTGCGCCGAAGAGGCGACTACCACAAGGTCCAGCTCAATGTCATGGGAGAGCCCCACATCCACGAGCGGATTAGCCCGCAACTACTGCCCGACGAACTATACACCCCGCTGAAGTGGGGACATGCGTACGACGGCCCGGCGGAAACGGCGTACCCGTTACCTCAAGAATACATGCTAAAAGGCACGCGTACAACACTGGAGGATGTAAGTGTCAGGGACTTGACTAAAGCGTTCCTCGCTTTGAGGAAAACCAAAACACAAAAATCCACACTAAGATGGGAAAAAAGGTTACCGGTCCTCTCGGGAAAGTGGAAACAAATATCGCAATTATACAAATATAACTTTTTGACGCCTAGAGACTCTTACTTGCATTTCAAACATGTCCTACATAGGAGGTTAGCTACAGCGAACCGCTTTGCTGACGATCCAACATGCCGCTTTTGCGGCATAGCCCCTGAAAGCTCCACTCACCTGGCATCATGCATCGCGACGGAGCCCATCTTTGAATTCATAGAAGGACTTCTGGGGATTAGCCTCAGGCCGGGATCCGAAACAGCCCAACGACTTTTCTGCTATCAAGTGGACAGACCGCACCCCTCCTCGGGATACCTAGGCATCCTGGCGTGGAGGTACATCCTAACTGACTTTTATAACATCCAATATGGCAACGCGGACGGCAGGTCCGTTAGGTCGATCTTAAGAGCGATCCTTGCGAGATACCACCTATTAGTAACGGCGAAAGTCGGGTTCTTTCTGAGGCTGAAAAAACAACGAGAGAATATGGGGCTACACGCCCCGAGTAACAAACACTTTAAGAAATTGATAAGTCCGCTCTACACGGTGGACAAGGAGTTCAACCTAGAAGCATCGGAAGACCTCCTGCAGGCGGCGGGAGGGCTAGACATCCGTAACATCACCTAAGGCACTTAATACCGCGTCTTAGAAGAAAACGAGGAGGATATCAATAAAGATCCCACGAAATACAATAGAAGGCAACCCGAATCAACACTAGCGTACAGGACGAATCACAGTCTCCAGCCCCCTTCTCTCCAACTCCCGGCCGAAGCAGCGCGCGCGGCCTCCCCGGAACCAGCTTCTCCGATAAAGAGGGAACTGGGAAAGGGGAAGGGGGTTGTCAGGGGTTAAGGTTGGGTAGTAGGGAGGTACACTAGCACACTGCCTCACGCCGCACGCGTAGCGGGGAATTTTAAGAAGATTTTTTTTTTCCCTAAACCAATGTCGTTGTTGCTGAGATGTTGTTGCTGTTGCAGAGTTACCGTTACTGTTGCAATTGCAATTGCCCCTCCTTTTCCCATTTTTATTCCATTTTCCATTTTGCATTTGCATTTAGCATTTTGTACATTTTACATTTTTGACTACTGCCACAATCTACTACCCCTAATAATAATGATAATTACTGTTATATCCTAGCTAGCCCCACTAGCTAATTGGACACAACTTTTCCGTCCCGGAATCCCGCCATGCCGGACGAGCCTGGTGTCCGAGTGATACTGGGGAGAGGGGGCAGTGCCCCCTCCCCTCGATATTTGTCCTCCCCCCAGTGCAGCATGCACCGACCTTGCGCACCCCAGCGCGCCCTCTCCTTGAGGCCACGGTGGGGGAAACCCCTTTCGGGTAAAAACAACGTAGGGGGGGGGGATACTCGTGAATGAAACTAGGGGCTCCGAAGTCCGAAGCGCTAATCACTCTCGCTCTCGCCGAAGCGAGTGGCCGCGGCAAGCGTGCGGCCCTTCCCTCTTGGCTCTGGCACCCCCTGTCTTCTTTTACCTAAATAGGGCCGGAAGACACGTTAGCGCCGGAGGGGAGAGCTGTCGCTCCCCCCTCCCCTCCCTCTTCCTCCTCTCTTTCATGCGGCTCGGGCCCATGGCGCGCGCCTGCGACACCCGTTCAGGTCGAAGAGAGGGGGGGGGCTCGTGCCCCCCCATCCGCGGCAAACGGCGCGGAATCACCCGATCCGATGCGGCTTTAGCGGGGCACACGCGAGGTTCTTGGGCGGTCGGCCGTGGCGGCTATGGCTAGCAATGAGCCTATGTCGCGCACTTCGCACTTGAGGCCCCGTGCGTTGAGGCGCTTGCGCGACGCAGCTCGTGCGAGTGAGTTGTTGACTACATGTACATTGTGTGTGTGAAGGGGGACTGTGGTCGTCGGCCTTTGCTTTTGAGTATTTAGCAGCACATGTCTACGGATGAAGTCAAGTACGTGCTGGTCAAGTCAGTGATAGGCGGTGGACGCAAACATGATCAAACAAACCTCCGTAATTGTGTAAGCAACAAAGTGCCCCCCCTTTCTCCTGATCATTGTTGTTCGTTGGATCATGGTATCCTAAAGCCCGTCCCAACAAGTCCACCGTTCTCCCTTCGGCGTCGCCCCAGTGGTCTTTCGATGGTGCGCGGGGTCCTCATCAATCCACACAAGTGTCGACGAGTCCGTCATCGCCTCCACACTTCCATCCCAGACCTTGCTCCAACAAGGCCTTGGCGTCGAGCTCGGCGTGCCGTTTAAGTTTGTCTTCGAGGGAAGGAGCGGGCCATTCTCACAGCTACGGCTTGGCTCATCGAATCCAGGAGCAATGCCTGCACGAGGTTGTGCCGGAGAGCATGTCTCGAAATCTGCCTCGTCCAACACTGCGCCCAGGGTGAGTGGATCGAGCACAATCGTTTCTGTGGTGTGCAGCAGGATGGAATCTGCAGTAGAGCACGCAACGCGGCGACTTCTACCGAATGGCGTGGTCGGGGCTGGTAAACTCGAGCACTCTGTTACGAGTTTTTGCCGCGCAGATGATTGCGCTTCACTTGCAAACGAAGCAGCCTGTGGTCGCAATTAGTGGTGGCTGAGTCAAATATGTGGGCGCGCTGAGCAGGGTGCAGACAACAATCTGCCTGTGTACGAACCATCTTGGAGTCTGCAGCATTGCAAGTTGGTAGACGGTGAATCTGGTGCAAGTAACCAGTATGTCTGTGAAGGTAAGACTGTGTTGCTGGTGCATGAATCACCTCTTGAAGTAGACGGAGCAAAAAGTCAGGCTGGCTGCGGAAACGCTCCGTCATATGGTGGACGAAGGTATTGATGGGCCACCCAGCCTGTTTAGTGCGAAAGAAGGCAGCTGTAGGCATGAGGCGCACGTCCGCGCCGAACGCACGGTTGCAACGGTAGAACATATTCATTGGCCGCTGCTCAAATGGATGTGAATGGGAGAGGTCCAGCCATGGTGCGTCCCACCATCGTCGAAGCAGACCACACGTCGCAGCCGTGTTGCGTAGCCAGAACACGGCAGTACACACCCCATCAGGTTGAAATGGCGCGTTGCTGGCGAAGAGGAGCTCCCAGGGTTTGCTGCCGGGCGCGAGGGCTTCATCGCCCATCCGGCGCGCATGCACAAGAAAATGGTCAATGCTTGTTGATAGGTTTGCAACGTACGCGTCCGAGTCAAGATACATGAGGTTCAGGCAGCGGCGACCGAGCACGCCGTGCCGTGCCACGTGGGCCACAACCGGGATTTTGCACCACGGCGAGGCGCGCTGGCCGTGGCGCGCGTGGGCGCATGCGCTCATCAGCTTCGGTGAGGCGCCTGAGTGGTTCTCCCAGCCCAACTTGGCAAGGAGGAATCCGTAGCCGTGCGCGCGAGCGTAGTGACGGTTGATCGCTGTTGTAAGCTGCCAATAATGATCGAGCCCCTGCGCCGCGCGCGTGTCGCTCATCACCAGGCACCAACGGAGCGGCGGCGCCATCCCGCGGCGCACCTCTCGCGCTCCATCTCGCGCGCTGGCGAGCCGGGCGAGGGCCGAGACAAGTCGGCGCCATTCGCTAAGTGAGTGAAGTGAGAGCCGATCCGTGCGCGGCACGTCTGCTCTACGACGACGTCACGACCCCCCGTCATGATAAAGTCCCTCCCCCTTCAATGACGTCATGACGTACGTCATGGCGTGAGTCATAAAACTGACCCCTCCGCGTCATGGAACGTCATGTGCCGTATGTGCGGCGGCGTCACGACGCACGTCATCACCACCACAGTAGCTCGCCGTCGAAGAGGGTGCCATCGAAGTTGTCGTCGTTGGCCCACACCCAAACCCTAATAGAGGCGGAGCAGCCGGTCGATCATGACAGCACGCGGCGCGCCGTCGTAGCGCGCGAGCAGCAACATCTGACGTTTGTCCATCGCAAGTCCGGACAGGTTTAGCCCCCGTATACCGTATACCCCCGTACCCGTACCCCCGTAGTCCGTAGAGTATCCTTGGTGTTGGTGAAGCTATTATACTTATACACTTTGCACCTTGCTTGAATGAAGGTCGGCAGGCCGGCGGGCGCGGGAACGCACAAGCGCAAGGCACAAGGAAGAAGGAGAAGGAGCGCAAAGCAAGAAAAACCAAGAGGACAAAGAAAACAGTAAACAGTGCGCGGGGACGCCTACAGAGCACAGGGATCGCAGATTGCAAGGGGAAGGCGGAGAACACACGGGAATGGGGGAGAAAGGGGCCGGCGGGTCTCAGGGGAGGAGCGTCGGGGGGCCGCGGGGGGAGCCGCGGGAACATGGGCTGCAGCTGGCGCGGGCTTGGCGGGCGGTGCGCGTGTGCGTGGCGCAGCGGCAGGATACCGAGAGCCGAGAGGCAGTAAATGATCCTAAAATTGGTCCGTGACTTGAGAGTGTCGTGCATTCCCTATACCCACAAAACCACCCTAGAATCACCACCAAATTTCAAAAGGTCGGGAGCGATTTCCGTCCCTCTGCCCATGAGCCTTCCCTCAAACCTCAAACATAGGATCAGCGACAAAATCGCTAACGATGCCACAAGTGCTTGGCCCCCGACCCCACTGACAAAATTCAGTCGTATACCGCACTTGATACTCCATGCCGTTCGTGAGGAGATAACCAGAACCGCGACTCATGGGCACCGCCTGCCAATCCCCGATGGAAGAAGGCGATCACCCGACATCCTCCACCTCATTGATATTGATAGTCAATGACCATTCGATTACCCTCCTCTTCCATCCATGATCTCTACTATCCTGACGACCGGCGTGCTCAGCGGCTGCATACACAGCATGGCGCAGCCAGGACAAGTAAGAGCTGTGCGTATGCCTTTGAGTCACAATCTCATGGCTCATGACTCCATAGTTCGCCGTCAAGGGAGCTCAGATATTTCATAGCAGGCGTTGCCCTTATGGCACTCGACTTGCGGCCGTCGAGGGAAGAATGGCCACGTCTAGAAAGTCGCCTGCCTGAAAATTAAGCTCTGCCAAAGTTTTGGCGTCGTCTGAGCCGCGCTTCACCGCGTGTGCGCTACCAACCTCGCGCAAAGACGGCTCGCCTCTTGCATTTGGGTAGACCTGCAGAAACGAGAGGCGCACGTTGCGGTCGCGAGCTGGTGGGTGTGCGCCCTTTATGAGCTCTGTGATTTCTCGTAGTGGCGCATCGAGCCAGGTGTGCAGCAAGATCTCGTCGTCGAGCGGCGCGCCGCCTCGCACAAAATCGGCCGCCGAGTGGTGGCTGCCGTGCCGAACAAACGTTCGCAAGAGGAGTGGGCAAGATGTGAGCCGGTCGATGGGCGGCGGGCGCGGCGTGGGCGGAGGTACGGGCACGGGGCGATCGTGTCCGCCTGGACGACCAGCCCCCGCCTGAGGACCGGGGGGTAGAGGAGGCGGAGGAGGAGGCGCGCGAACTGCGCGAGGCGGGCCCGCCGCGGCGCGCATCGCGTCGGGCAGGCAGCCGCGCAGCCGTCGCCAGCACAGGGGACCGACCCTCGCACCTTCCACCTCTCTTACTTTATAAAGAAGAATAGAATATATACTTGTAGATGTCCATGAGGATAAATTAGTCCAGAATGCTCGGTCGACCGTCGCCCCCGACCCAGGGTCCAGGGTGCTATTGTATTCACCTCGCGAAAAGTGCTCAGTCAGGCGGGAGCCCTCAACCTACTACTCTAGAGTAGCAATAGTAGTGAGGGCCGTCAAGATCTACTCTAGCGACGAAAGGGAGGTCGTTGCTTGTTGCTTGGTTGTAGGTTGTGGGTTGTGGGTTGTGGGGGTGTGGGGTGTGGGGGTATGGGGCATGGGGCCACTGTGGGGCGCGGCTGCGGCACGGCCCTAGATGGGAAATACGTATTTACATTTACCGTATACCGTATTTGTATTTGGCAAGAGGCCAAACTGGCCAAATAGGAGTGCACGTGTATTTGGATTTATTGGCTGTATTTGAAGTGCGTCCTGGGTTGTAGTTGTAGGGCTCGAATGTATTTGGAGATTTGGAGGCCCCAACCCTAGATACTAGATAGATGCTAGATGCTAGATGGGAAATACGTATTTACCGTATTTGTGTACATATGTATTTGGTTGTATTTGAAGCGTTGAAGCTAGGGCTTGGCGGAAATGTCTCGTTTTTTCAGCCCAAATGTCTCTCAGAAATGGGCGAGACATGTCTCGTCCTGCAGCCCAAATGTCTCGTAAAATGTCTTGCAGTTCAGTTTTTTTTTCGTGGTGCGCAGCGCTTGTGGGCGCGTTGCGCGTTGGGCGGTAGGCTGTTTGCTCATTCAGCCATCTCAAGCCATCTATAGACGATAGAGATAGCGTTGCAAATACGCAAATATATACCTTCTAAAAGCTCTCAAATCACATACACATACACTCTACACTAACCACCTCACACCTTACTCATCAAACACCACGCTTGTTGCTATTGTAGCGCAACATCACACACGCTTCAATCTGGTCAGACAAAGACGAAGCACGAACAGAAGGAAACATACATGCAACATGCATACAAGCAATGAGAACACACGTTCACAAGAGCTCGCTGCTCTCGCCGTCGCTCGTCTCGTCCGAGTCGTTCAGGGCGACCTCCTCCTCCACATTCTCCCCATCGGTCATCGGTCTTGTCCATGTCATCAACGAGAAGCTGTGCACTTGAGGCGCGCGTTGTGTGGCGTGCTGGTCCTGCGCGAAGGGGAAGGGCCGCGATGATGTGAGTGTGGAAGAGACAAGGGCTGGTGCGTGGCGCGTGGGACATGCAGACATGCAGTGTACAAGCAGGCTGGAGGGGCTGGGGAGTGAGCTCACCTGGGCCGGCCATTGAGCGCGCCGACGCGCACGCGTGCACGCGTAGTGACAGATTTGTTGTTGGAATGACAGTTTTGTTTTTGGACAGAGCGGCCTCACCAGCCCAAATGTCTCGACATGTCTCGAGACATCTCTTTGGCGAAAATCCGCCCAAATGTCTACAAGAAAGCTAGACATTTCTGCCAAGCCCTAGTTGAAGCGCGCCCTGGGTTGTAGGCCTCGAATGTATTTGATATGTATTTGGCCTATTTGGCTGTATTTGCAGGCCCCAGCACCGTGCACCGTATTTCCCATCTAGGGCTCTGGCTCTGGATGGGAAATACGAAATACGGTGCCCAGCCGGCTGCCGGGGCCGGGGCCCCAGGCCTGCAAATACAGCCGAATAGGCCAAATACATTTCAAATACATTCGAGGCCTACAACCTAGGACGCGCTTCAAATACAACGAAAAACGTATGTATTTGGCCTCTGGCCAAATACGGTATAAATGCGTATTTCCCATCTAGGTCTAGGGCCCAGCACCCTAGATGGGAAATACAGCCAGCAGCCAGGGGGGTTCCAAATACAGTAAATACAGTCTGTATTTGGCCTTCGTCCAAATACAGTCAAATACAGTACCAAATACAGTACCGGGGGGGGCTCCCATGTTACAAGTTACAAGTCCCCCCCCCCTCGCCCCTCGCCCCTCTCGCTGTTGCTGTCGCCCCTCCCCCCTCCCTCCCTCACCTCTCACTCTCACCACAAGCATATACCAGCCCATCTCGAACGGAACCTCGCGCTCCGCGCTGGCGCTGGACTCTCGCGAGAGCCAGCTCAGCCGGCTCGACGAGGCCGCCACTGTCATCGAGCTGCCAGCAGCAACAGCAGCGGGCAGCACTGCGCACTGCGCACTGCACCACAATTACAGTGGGCGTCCCTCCTCGATGGAGCGCAGGGCCGAGGAAGCCGCTGTGGTGTTGAGGAGGAGGGAGAGCCTGCGCGCGCGCGATGATACGGGGAGCACAATCACAATCTTCAATGTGCTCCCTGCGCGCAATCGCAACCGGGCTGCTGAGTCAGCTCACGTCCCAAGGCCAAGGGCGGAAGCGCTCGGCGACAGCAAAGCTCAAAGCTTGTCGACCCAGTGTGGGATTGTGTGGTGATTCTCAATGAGGAGGACACCAGCAACCCACATCGGAAGTGCATCGGCTGCGGTGTTTCGCACCATGGCGGGGCCACCCGTGTACCCGTGTTGTTGACCATCTCTTAGGTCGCAGCATGTCAGCCTACTACTTCACTACTTCTACTTCTACATCCAAATACGGGGGCAAATATGGAGGGGGTTTCAAATACGGCACATACGGTCTGTATTTGGTTTGCGTACAAATACGGTGAATACGTATTTCCCATCTAGGCCCAACACCGAATTTCCCATCTACCATCTAGGGGCATGGCGGCGGCACCGCGGCAGCGCGTGTTCTGCCTTTTTGTTTTCCTCTTGGCGCCGACGTCCATGCTGCCGCTTGTTGCTCTCTCTCTCTCTCTGCTCGCGCCCGTCCGCCTGGGCGCCCCGGCGACGATCGCGCCTCTTGCGCATGGCCGGTGCGTTACACCAGCATGTTGCGCACTCGAGCGCGCACCCAAGCTCGGCCACAAGATCGCACGCTCCGCGAAGGCTGCAGCACCTGTCGCGGCACTCGCCCTCGGAGCGATCGCCGCCGCCCCCACAGCTGCGCTTGCGGCGGCAAGCACTGCTGCGGCGACCGAGCACTTGCACCTGGGTCAGAAGATCGCCCTCTTCTTTCAGAAGACCGGCCTGCCCAACTGGGCTGTGCTCATGCTCATCTCTGCAGTCCCTGCCGTGGAGCTTCGTGGAGGCGTCCCAGTGGGAAACTGGATGGGCCTCTCACCTTGGGCGACGTTTGCCATCTGCGTCGTGGGCAATATGGTCCCGCTGGTGCCATTTTTTCTCGCTCTTCGCTCCGCCGTTGTCAAGGTGCGAAAGCGGCTGCCTTACTTCTCTTGAGTTTAGCCGCAAGCTTCACCCCCTGTTTCTCGCCCCATGTTGTGCACAGAAAGTCTTGAAACCGCTTCTTGATCGCGCGGAGCACAAGCTGGCGGGTCTTCCAAAAGGCCAATCGAGGTGGCTCGCACTCACTCTATTTGTTGGGGTACCGGCTCCTGGTACAGGCGGCTGGACAGGTGTTATTATTGCATACTTGCTCAACATGTCCTTTGGCGAAGCAATGAGCAGCGTCGTTTGCGGAGTAATGCTAGCAGGCGCAATCATGACGATCCTGACGCTTGCGGGCAAAGTTGGCGCCCTGATTGCCCTGGGAGCTCTCATCGTCGCTGGGGTCGGAGCAATTCTTTCTACAAAGAAGGAATGAGGTGGGCAATCATCATGCGTTAAAGGATCCTCGCATGTAATATTCGTCTCCTAATGTCGCTCCGTACTCACCATGGTGGAGGGATGCCTCGTATCCCAAGGTGTCTTCGTCGTGGCAATGTTGAATTGATATCAGCCGGTGAATATCGAAAGCCAGAATTCCAGGGAATGCACAAGCAGAACGTCCGTCATTCCCGTCGCCGCAACTGCTCCTCACCTTCACAACACGAAAAGTCAATGGGCGGGTTGCAAGTAGGCAGGGAACATCATATGGCGTAGAGATATCCGAGAGGGAGGTGGCGGCAGCGACTGTGAGACCGGGAGCAGAGTCGAGCCTCAAGCCCAGCAGACAGGGCCGCAGGCGTTGACGACGACGACGCGACGCGATAAGCCTCTTGGGGCATCTTATGGGGTAATCTTAAGTTCGATGGCCCTTTTAGTACATGGTACATGGCTACTCAAGTGTGCATGCAGGAACTCATGCAGTGCCTGCGCACTCTTGAATTCGTTATCATTCTAGCGTTCATGTGAGATTTTACCCAAGATTCATACAAAAAAAATTCTGAAGATTCGGGGCTACTCGCCTACTATTTCTGGGTCACACCTTTGCCTTTGCTATCTACAGCGCCCTTAACTTCCCTCCCTCCACCTCTTCCCCTGCCCCCCTTCTTTCCTTTTTCTTCGGTTTCCGGGGTCCGGCCTCGGTGCACTACCTGAGGCCTGGTTCGGAGTGTGGGGGTCGGGCAGGCCTTTTGAGTTTGTCGATATTGCCGTGTGTGTCTATCTGTCCACGTCTTGTTTGTTTTAGTTAAGACCGGGTCCTAATGTCTCTAGTATCAGTTTTGAATGGCGTGCCAAAGCTTCAAGTGCTTTGGTTGTCTTGCTCCTTGATCTCCTCGACCGCGTGAACGATCCCCAGCTTGGTAGTTAGCTCCACTAACTCCGCACTGGGCCTAAGTCCGCCTTTGTCGCTCCTATTGAAGATGGGTCTCAAGTCGTTCATGTCTATCCTTTTCTTGGGTTGTCTGCCCATGCCCGCCTGGGCGGTTCTCGCCGAATCGGTTTCTTGTGCGAATAAGAGTGCTTTGCTCAGCAAGGTGTATCTCTCTATGGTTCTTATTAGTATTGATTCTTCCGAAAATTTTAAGCCGTCGTAATGTATCCTATAGAAATCCGTGATTATATATCTCCACGCTAATAGGCATAGTATACATATCGCTTTCGGGGCGTCTCCTTTCGGGAAGACGAATAGGTTATCTATAATGATTTCCTCTCTGCTTCATCTTTCTGCCTTAGGTGAGAAGCGTGCGGCTTTGTTCAGTTCGCCTAGGATGTTAGTTATCCTGGGGCATTCGCCTAGGTGGATCGAGGACTCATCCGCTTCCCCACATATGCGGCACGTGTTGTCTCTGCCCGGAAAGCGGTTATATGTGCCCACTCGCCTATGTGTGATATGTTTGAAATGTAGGTGCATGTGTCGCGCCGTTGTCATTGGCGAGGTATACAGCTTCGCGAGGTGCGCCCATGTATCGCCTGAAGTTTGAAGTTTTTCCTCCCATTTGGTCGGCCCCGTGAGGTGTTTGCGTTGGCCTTTCACCCGCTGGAGGGCCTCGGTGATATGTTCTACTCCGGTGCCGTCCAGCGGCGTTTTGCCGTCTAGTGTGTATTCGTCCGCTAGCGGGTATTCTAGTCTCCTGTTGGCTTTGTACCCTTCCCCCCATTGCGCCGGTGGGGATGGGTCTAAGTTCGTGGGTGCGGCGGGTAGTCCTTTTCCGATTATGGGTGTGCCTAGGTATGAGAGCTCTGCCTCATACCACCTTCCCTTGATGTTCACGTAGTATTCCCCGTCTACTGTTATTCTCAGTTCGGGCGTCGGTTCCTCCGGATCGTGTTGGTGCGCGGCCCTGGCCAGGGTGAGAGGGGCCTCTGCCATAAGGCATGCCCAGTGGAGTGGCGGTCCTGTCCGCCTAATGCAGTCCTCTTGAGGCCTGCAGCAAGCTGCCTCCCATGTGGGAGGGCAGCATGGCTGCTGTGGGTGGTGTGGCCGGGGCCACGGGCCGTGTGGCGCGACCGGGGTCGCACGCACCTTGTCGGCCTCCGAGGGTGGACGCGGCCGCTTCGCCAGCGACTGGTCCGTGGGGGCAGGGGGGGCCCGCCCTCGGCGGGGGACCCGAAGGAGAGGAGGGGCTCGGCGGTCGGCGGCGCGCTCCATCGCAACCAACTATAAAGTTAGTTGAGAAGAAGAAGAAGAAGAAGAGAGAGAGAGAGAGGAGAGAGAGAGGACGAGCTCGCCGGCGCGCCGGCGCTCATGCCAGGTGAACCCATTGCCCGCTCCTTGCTTTGCCCGCTGCTCATGCACGTGCGCGCGCGCGCGCGCTTGCTCATACTGCTCACCATGTCTTCTGCCTCGCCTCTGCTCGCGCAGGCAAGCGTACCACAGGGTGAAGAGATTGTGCGGTGCCTGATGGTCGCCACTTGCAGCTCGATAGCTGCAGCAACCGCAATGGCGGCGCGCAGCAGCGCACAATGCACTATGCCGCATATTCGCAAATGCAAATTCTCGATCAGTTATCGGTATCGGCCTAGTTTCTGCTTCTCACTTCTCAATTCTCCGAGGGACTAGAAAGCCGCCGCTCCATGGAATACGGCAGGCGGCAACGACCGAGCTCCGCCGTGTGGCAAGGGCAGCGGCGCATGGCGCAAGATAAGTATGCGCGAGCGCGAGCAGAGGCTGATAAGCGACAAGCTAATGGGCGGAGCGAGCAACCCGGGATCAGACGCACAAAAGTAGTGTCAGTAAAGATTTTCCAGATTTGATTCAAGCAAAGTGAGAAGTGAGTGCGTGCGCTCGCTTTAGCGTGTGCTTCATGGTGCAAAACCTTGGCGCCTCGTGGCCTCCGTTGCTGCTTTTGCCGCCGTGCCGCTTGCGCCCTCGTGATCATTGGTCATAGGGCTAGGATGACTATTGCGTACGCGTGACGACTCGACTCTCTCTTCCTCAAGAGCTCATGATGGATTGGAGCGCCGAAGGCCGCGCATTTACACACTGAGTGAGGGAACCTCCTGGGTATTTCTTTCTTGGACAAGAACTCTGAATCGCGCGCATTTACTCTGAATAGCATAATGGAACGTGATTGTGGTTGCAGCGACCACAGACTTTACACTCCTATGCTGGATGACGTGAGGTGAACTTGCCAACGGAGGAAATACTCAACCAGCGTGAGGGGAAATAGGATTAGATCAAGAGGGAAAGGAAGCATGAACCCGTGTGTGAGCTGGAAGAAGAAGCCGCAAGCGGCAAGTGAATACGCAATGATCTCGTCTACATACGACTCATCAGCGTCGAAACCTTCCTTGTAGCAGGGGAGGCGCTGGATGAGACCTTGGTCAACCAAGACGGTGAAAAAGCTGTCGGCAAACATTCTGCCACCCCGGATGGCTGAGTAGAAGCCGGAGATCACAGCTTGAAGAAACCACGCTAACAGGATGGCGAGGAGGTCCAAAGTCACCTAACCGGAGGAGAACATGGAACATGTCATTCTTAGGGGGCATGAGCGAGCTGGATAAGCAAGAGGAAGAAGGCTGTGAAATGCGCGGTTGACGTGAGTGTACATTCTCCGTCGCAGAGCATCGGCCTGGGCAGCGTGTGTGTACTATGCTGACCTCGATGATTGTTTTGGCCCAATGTTGGGTCTCCGGCCCAAGAAATTTCATTAAGGGTTGCAAAAACAAGCGAAGGATGGGGAACTTGCACATGCCCACAATAGCGAGGGCTAGCGCGGTCGTCCGTGCGAATTGTAGGTGAAGAGTGGCAAGCACGGACACGTACGCTGTCCATAGTTGGCCGCACGCTTCTTGCAGCCTTTCCGGCTCTTTGACCGTAGCCATGGCTAGCACAGTTTTGCGCTTGAGCAGTTCGCGAGCTCCAAGTTGATCCACATCTGCGACACCGTCCTTGTCATCATCGACCAGATCATCCTCTTCACTCGCCTTTGCGACTAGGCGCGCCTGCTCTGCAACGATGGAAAGGTTTTCTACGAGACTCTTCCAGCCGAAGATACGGAATGCCTCAATAGCGGCAACCGAAGCATAGTACGAGCCACCAAAGAAGCAGAGCGCAGCACCGAAGATCATGCCGAGCGTGTTGACGGGCATCCGTATGTAGATCTTGTACAGCAGGGTATACAGCACGAGATAGACCGTGACAAGGAAGGAGACGACCCTCATGCTCACATCAAGGCAGGGCCTAGCAGCGAGCACGTACTCTCGCGACTTAGGATCCACCTGCGCAGCTGCCTCAGCTGCCATCTCGACGAACTGCCCCATCCGCTTCGACTCTGACGCCCTCACTCGGTGGATCGCCTGTGACAGCTGAGCGCCAGTCTCGGCAAGAAGCGAGCTGGTTGGATGCTCTTCCCCATCTTTCGCCTTCGCCACAGATGGGCTGGTCCCTTTGGAGCGCGAGAGCATCGGCGAGGCCCGCTGCTCTCCCTCGAGAAGAGGCTGGAGCAGCTGGCCGAAACCGCTGAGGATAGAGGGGATGATGTCTGAGAGAGGCACGCGACGAGAATGAAGAGGGGGGGGAGAGGGAGGGGGGGGGAGGGGGGGGAGCGAGCAGCTGCCGCTGATGGGGAGAGGCGGGAGAGAAGAGCAGAACAGGTATTCCTAAAATTAAAAAGCGAAAGGGGAGTGAGCCCTCGGCGCTACAAACAGGCTGTGCAGGGTCGCGCGCGCGGCGAGATTATTAAGAAGTTTTTTTTTGCATACGCTTCGTTTAGCATGTCAGAGAGGTGCGGGACGATCGTTTTTTCGAAGGCCTGATAGAATTCCATCGGGATACCGTCAGGCCCCGCCGATTTCCCTTGGGCTAACTGCCGTATGGCCCGTGTTATTTCGGAGTGCGTGATTGGATTGTGGATTGTCCAGACATAGACCTAGACATATATATTCTATGGTATGTAAGGCCACAGTCGGCTGGAGAGGTGGAAGGAATTGGGTGGGCATGGTGGCCATGTGGTTGTGTGGCTTTCCGGGGGCGGCACGGGCCGTGGCTCGAGCACACTTGGTCTGTCTTGGGTGCTGCTCGCGCTCGCTTCGGCTTCGGCGGTGCGGCGTTGGTCGCGGCCCGATCGGCCGGCGCGGCGGGGGTGACGGCAGGGGAGGAGGGGAGCGACGCGCGCTCCATGACCCTATCTTTTTAAAGATAGGGGAGGGTGTTTCAAAAGAGTGAGTGACTGGGAGAGGTGAAAGGGAAAAGAGCACAGGCGGGCACGACAAATGAGTCCCATAGTCCTAACCACATGCTGTGTGATAGGTAGCCATAGACGGCGTCGCATTGATTGAGTCGTTGAAGCAAGCCATCGAAGCCAACGCAATTGCAAGCTGTCACCGCCATCTACGCATGGATCACAACATCTTATCTCCTAGATGGTAGAGAGTTGCAGCCACATCAACCATAGGAGAGAGATAGGGCATAACCTCCCTCTCGTCATCGCTATCCCAGTCGGCTGCATCAACTTCGTCTATCCAGCCCACCATTTGTGATCGCGGAGCTTCGGATCCATCATTGGGGGTGATAGCCACGAATGTATGGGGAGCACGCGACAGCCACGAGCGCCTGGCAGTCCTCAGGAGGAAGCAACCCAAGCGGTATTGCGCTGTGCGGTGCTCTCCTCTCATTGAGGTGCAACGGGCTCTCTTTCAAAGTTGGTCTGCATAGGTGCGGTACAAGTACTCAACAATATCCGCGCTCTCTCCCATTGCCTTGCCTGTGTTCGGATCGACCAGATATGGCGCTGTGCTCTTACCCGCGAGTTCAATCAATGTCTGCCGGCGTGGCGACCCTTTGCCAACAGACTGAATCTCGTGAGGCAGGTCGAGCTCGGTGAGAGCCTCACGCACCAACCTGCAGAATTGATTTCCTGAATTAAAAGGCAGAAACGAAGCGGTCAAGCCGGAGGGTAGGCGAGGCCGCACTATAGCACGTGCGTCTGGGCGGTTGACGCAGCAGACTTCACTCACCATCGTAAGAGTAGAGCACCAACGGCCTCGGCGGTGAATCCGACCCACGCACAGACTCAACAACAGCTCCGCCATGCGTTGGACGCAACAGGATGGGAGCCCATCCCGTCAGCAGAGTAGAGGGCATGAAGTAATTGCTTGGTGGCGGCAAGGGAAGCCCTTTGCCATACTTGCTCATAAGATGGTTCACAATATCCTCCGATTCGAAAAGCTTTATCGCCGCCGCATCATCCTCGAAGTAGGGAAAAGTGGGACGACTCTTGCCAGCGGCAGTGGCTGCCTCCTCAACGTGTTTCCGATGGCGCGACCCACGTCCGCACGGCAGGACAGTGTAAGAGAGGTCAAGATAGGTGGCCACCTCGCGCACACGGCGGCAGAATGGGCAGCCTTCGAACTCGTAGAGCCGCAGCGCCGAAGGTTCAGGTCGATTGGCAAGGCAACCAACTTGGCCATCAGTTAGCTCCGCTGCGACCGTCGTGCCATACGGCAGACGGCTGATGGAGGCCAGACCAGAGGTAAGCGTATCCAAGGCCCCAGGCCGGCGTTTTATGGCGAGCGGCGCGAGATCGAGAAGCTGTCGTGGAGTCAGGATGCCCTCCACGGATTTGTCAGCAGCAGCAGCGATGATGGCTGCTCCAGCCACCTCCACACGTAAGGGTGGGGAGAAGGTCCCGGAACCGATGTTGAGGGCATCCCCCACAGCCCAGATCGGAAGCAGCGGCAAGATGTCGAGCTTTGTCGGGTCCCACATGAACGATGGTCGCGCCAAGATG
The DNA here is from genome assembly GCA_018136815.1 of Isochrysis galbana. NCBI lineage: Eukaryota > Haptophyta > Isochrysidales > Isochrysidaceae > Isochrysis > Isochrysis galbana. The sequence goes on from CM030934.1 coordinate 4,229,184, forward strand.
GGGCGCACACCTGCGCCCAATCCATCCGCTGCCAAGGCCTCCTCGACCGCGCGCTTTGCATCCAAATACCTGCACAGCCATGAAGGCGCGATGTTCCCCTCGATCTTCGTCCCCAATTCGTTGTCCTTCCATCCAGCCTCGGCGGCAGAGACGAACACGTAGGGCCTTAAACTTCCAGAAGGCGGCTTTGTGCTGCGTGCCGCCTCGAGCAGCGCGATGCCTGTCGCCCGCATCTCAGAGTCGTAGGTCGCTTCTTGCCCCGGTTGAGACCGTGAGCCGGATGTGAGGAAGTTGAGTTTGCTGAGGCCGGAGGAGGTGTCAAGTAGGAGCCCGATGGAGTGGACGAAGGCGTCGGCCTCAGCGGCGAGAGTGCTCAACAGCTGCTCATCTGCCGCGTTCCCCTTAACCCACCTCACGCGGTCAAGCTCAGTGCCAGGGCACGGATTCTCTCCCCTCCGCGAGAGCGAGGTGACGGTCCAGCCGCGCTGGATGGCCTCTCTGCAGACCTGGCGGCCGACGTAGCCCGAACCACCCAAGACGAGCAGACGCATCGCCTCGCCCGCCTGCGAGAGAGCGAGGAGCAGCGCGAGGCGCACCGGCGAGGCGCGACCCATCGTCGGCGAGATGCCGCGCAACTTCTGTGAAACCTCTCAGACGGCCGCGTAGAAATGTGAGATATGAGATATGAATACAAGTAGGTGGTACAAAAAATAGTCGAACGCGAACGCAACTCAAACTTTTTGACCGTTTGAACATAGTCAACTACCTACTACTCCCTTGACCCCCAAAGTGAACACTGTGAAAAACACTGACAATTTTCCTCGCGCCGCGTACACGCGGCGCTCAACACCTCGCGGCTGCGCCGCGAACACACCCAACTCAAGGCGCGCGACAATGAACACCCGTCAACTACATACTCACCCCCCCTAAAAAAGTGAAAGCGCGTATTATTTTTACCACCTACTTGTAGAGTAGAGCACAAGTCCTAGGGCACGCAAACTAAAGTTCGCTATGATAAAACTCATGTAGAGTAGGGAGAGGAGAGTAGAAAGAGTATAGGGGCTTGATTGAGAACGGCGGAGAAAAGGAGCTGGGGGCGGTGAGCTGGGCGAGAGGAAGGGGGCAGGCGGGCCTCGACGGACAGAGAGAAGTCGAGCCGTCGAGCCCCGCGAGTCGGAAAATGGGCGGCTGCCTCTCGGTGATTTTGGCGGGTGGCCTTCCTGAGCAGTACACGCTCTTCTTTCCAGACGCCTCAATGCCTTGCCACGCTGCGCTGCAGGGCCGGCCATGCACCAGGCGAAAGTGTACCTATGCGCATGGTCTGCAAGAGTCGTCGCTCATGGCGCTGCTCGCAGAGCTCCGTGCCGCCAGCCAAACCCTCGATGTGTGTGTGTTCACCATTACCTGCAACGAAATCGCCGACGCGCTGGTGGATGCGGCGAGTCGCGGCGTGCGTGTCCGTGTTATCACCGATCGCGAGCAGGCAGGCAACAAGGGCTCTGACGTCACCAGACTTAGGTCGACCCCTGGAATTCAGGTCCGGACAGACAACGACGAGGCCTCCCACATGCACCACAAGTTCGCGATCGTAGATGGCACCACCCTATTGAATGGCTCATTTAACTGGACCCGCGGTGCTGTTCTGAGCAACCAGGAAAACGTTGTGGTTTCTCGCAGAGTTCCTTTCCTCACATCTGCGTTCGCTGCTCGCTTCGAGTATCTGTGGAAGCAGTTTGCAGGAAACTGTTGATGACTTGGAATCGACAGGGCTTATATCGCCACTGCTGGCCAACTTCATGCTAATTCCAACATCGAGTGTGCCAGTGTGCCTAGATGGGAGGGATGGTTATTTGTTGTCTTGCTAGGGGTATGTGGAACGTGATGGGGCCGCTTGCCTGTCGTATAGTTACACATTTGTTGCACGTAGCAAATCGTTGTCGGCAAACTTCGCAATTTGGCTAGCGAATACTATTACTATTAGCTAATACGTAGGGCGGTCAAACATAAAACAGGAAACAGGGGCGCTTTTTAACCAGAGTAGAGAGAGTAGGGGCTAGGCCGCATTTTTGACCGTGGCGCGATGCCCAAAAAAACTCCAGGGGGGACCACCTGCCACTACGAAAATCTTCGCCAAGAAATGGTGCGATTCGCCCCCCTCCCCCCCCTCCGTCACGCGCGCTCACGCTCTAGCCGTAAAGAATTTGCGGTCGCGCCCGCGGGTAGGGCGGTCAAGGTCAAACGATTTTTTATAAGGGATGAAAAATGAACATATCAGAATTGAGGAAATTTGAGGATTTTCTTCGGGAGAAAGTTCCCAATACACCCAACTAGGACATATCCGGGGCCCATTAGGACCCGGACCCCCCCTTGGGCCCCCACAACAAAAAACGTAATCAAAAACCGACAAAAGACGCTAAAATCGCAAAAGCTTAAAAAGCCCAACTTCGAACCGATGCCGGGCGCGCTGCGTGACCGTTTTCGACGATCCATCCGGATGGGGGACCCCACCAGATACTAAATACACATGATCCACCCGGATGGTCACGCCAATCGGGCAAGCCACGCGCCGAACCCTCGTCGAAATCACCCATCCGTTTCGCGATATTTTTTTTCAAAAAATTAGGACGATTGAAGAAAGCGAAATTTAGGGCCGTAATTTGGGCGGGCGTCGGGTGAGCGGCGAGCGGGCCTCTACGAGCGTGTCTTTGCACTGTACGTACGACCTCGATCTTCTTGGGGTCCATTTCTAGGCCGCGGCGGGAAACGACGTGGCCCAGGTACTCTCCCTTAATAGCAAAGAGGACACATTTGGACGCCTTGCACGTGAGGCCGGCCCAACGGAGACGCTCGAGCACGAGGTCGAGGCGGTGGAGCATTTGGTGGAAGGAGGCATCTACGCGAGCGTCGAGGGTGTCACCGGTGCCTGTAGACCAGATTCCGATGTCGTCCAGGTAGGGCATGCAGACTTCCCAGGCTAGGCCTTGAAGCACAGCGTCCATGAGGCGGCACATGTAGGAAGGACCAGACTGCACGCCGAACGGCAAGTAGTTGAACTCATATTTTTGGCGATGGGTGCAAAAGGCCGTGATGGGCTTATCCTCCTCTTTGATGGGTAGGCACCAAAAGCCGGAGGCCAAGTCGAGCATGCACAGGAAAAGAGAATCTCGAGATCCCTGGCCGCGAGACAGGCGGTCGATGGCTTCGACGGTGAGAGGCAACGGACTATCGGAGATGCGGAGTTTCGAGTTAGTGTCGCGGTAGTCAACGCAGAAACGGACAGAACCATCCTTCTTGCCAACTAACACCACTCGAGAAGCCCAGGGAGAGTTGGACTTGCGAATAATGCCCGCCGCTTCCATCTCGGCGACGTGCTTTTCAACGATGGCGCGTCCTTCGTCTCCCATCTTAGAGGGAGCGTGGCGATGAGCCGTGGCACCGGGGAGTAGCGGAAGTTCGACTTCCATGACATGCGTGTGCTTGGGGTTCTTGGGGTCGAGCGCGAAGGCGTCGATGTGGCGGGCCAGCAAGCGACGAACCTGGCCGAGCTGATCAGGAGTTAACTGTTCGTCTGGGTCAACGTTAATCGAATCTAGGAGGGCGCGTTGCGCTTCGGTTAGTGCAGCTTCGGGATCGGCGTCGGTAGAGCCGGGAGTCCGAGTAGCCTCGTGAAGTACAAATTCCACGTGAGCAGAGGCCACCGGGGAGTAGGCTGGCAGGGTGACCGGGCGGGCGGAGAGGTTCCAGACGGTGACCAGGACCTCACCCTTATCGCTAGGTGTCTCCACACTTGTAGCGACAAGAGGCGGAGAGTCGAGGCCATCGCGCGAGGGGAGGCGATCCACGAGCACCGCGGAACGAGGGTGTGACTCGCGGAGCTCGAGGGGGACGCAGACGGCGAAGGTGCCTCTGGATTTGCCCGGGATCGTAACGGGCTCGCTAGTGTAGAGTGCGAAATCCCTGGAGGCCGTTGGCGCAGTAGTCGAATGCGGAAAGAGGGGCTCCACCCTGACGTCAGTGGAGGTCACCGGCGGCGGTGGAGGCCTAGAGAAATCATAGCGCGGAAGCGGCTCGTAGGCGGGGTCGAGTGGGGGCAGCGGCTGTTCGGAGGGCGTTGGGGCGGCGGCTCCAGTGCCTGAATGGTCCAGGAGAGGATCAGCGCTTTGGTCAGGCAGGTCGACGGCGGCTATCACGGCGAGCGGCGCCGCGGTAGAACGAGGGCGAGTGGAGACTGTCGTGTGTATGCGACGGCCGTTAACGGTAAGGGTGAGGCGGCTATTGCCGTCAGCGACCGAGGCTAGGTTGATGCAAGCGGCGTGCGCTTCCAGGAAGTCATTTCCTATGAGCAGCGTAGGCGCTCCATCGACCAGAAGAAAGCGAGTGGATTTGGTTGGTGTTGTAAGATTGCTGGTTACGACTGAGCGAGAGCGAGAGCGAAAACGAGGGAGCGAGGAGCGACTGGGACGAGGGACGAGGGCGACAGAGGCCGACAGGGTACCAATCCGATGAGTCCGACAACAATCCGAGACACGCACACCTGACTTTCACCCAACATTCCTCCACACTAACGTATCTTTCTCCACTTGGGCGGGGAAAACACAGAAGGAAGGAAACAAGGAAGAGAAAGCCGACAAGAGAGCGATGATGCGACGGAAGAGCCGACGGCGAACGGCGGTTACCGCGAACGAACAGATAGAGAGTAAGGAGGGAATCTACGAGCGTAAACCGGAAGGGGAGAGAGGGTAGGCTTCGCGCGGGGGAAAGGTCCGCAACGACGAACACCTACGACGAGAGCGAGAACGAGCGCGGGGGAACGACAGCAAGGAGGGACCAAAGGCAGAGCAAGGCCCAAGGTGCAAAGGAGCGAAACAGGAGCGAGACAGGCCACAAAGGGGCGCAACGGCAAGGAGCGAGGGGCGAGTTACGAGTGCAGAGTTCTACAAGTTACGAGTAAAACCCCGCGGCAACAAGAACGACTGGGCTCGAAGACGCCTAAGGTCGGAAGTCGATCGCGGATGCGACAAAGCCACGGCGCGTTTTGTTCCAGCTGACTTCGGACGGATCACACAACGCTTGCTGGAACGAGTAAGGACGAACGAACAAATGCGGCGTGCAATGCGGCGGAGCTTCGAGGCAACTCATTGGCAAAAACAAAACTCACTCAATTTTCTCACACACTACACATTGACACATTGATAGAAGCACCGCATCCGCCTAGAGTATATAAAATACTCTGGATGCGACAAAGAGCGTCCCCGCCATAGATAAGAAACTGGTGCGTAAGAAAATCCCTATGCGGTTGGTCCTGTCGGGTACTGGTTGGGGATCGGCGATCACTTCCACTTCTCGTCACTCATCATCACTCACATCTTCACGCTCGCCCTTATTTTCCAAGTGCAAAAATTGGCAAAAACCTAGTTCTTCGCAACGTAAGCTCATCAGATAGCGTGGAAGGGAGGAGTTGGAAAGGTGATGAGGGGCGCCGCCGTAGCAAGAAACTAGGGGACAACAACAACAAGCCGCCAAGCGCCTGTCACCATCACAAGAAACCAGCACTCTAAGAGACCTCTGTACATGTTGTAGCTCTCGGCAAACCGCGCAAGAAACCTAGCTTAAGAAACTCCTATGGTCGAGCGGCCAAGCGCTAAGGAAAGTATAGAGGACAAAATTCTCTGTTTTCTTAATGGTGCGCCCCTACTGTCTACTGTATTTCCTCAATCCTGACCTTTTCATTTCTACACCCTTAGAAGTTAAAATAGTGTTTGCCCGCCCTATTTGCGCGACTTTGTCCTCAACACTGTGGGCAAGGGGGGCGATGGTGATGGAAGAGGATAATAGTGCAGGATGGTGAGGGCGGGGGGGAGAGAACTTTACTTTAGACCACTGGTGAGGGGATGGGATGGGAGGAGGAGCTGCTGCGGTCGCGTCTGTCAAGCGGAGGACGAAACTCTCCACTCTCTGCCCGTTGTACTTTACTTCTCTCGTGACGGAAGAAGGGGAAAAGAGGGAAGTGGACGAGCGGGAGGAGGGCGGCGGCGGCGGTGGTGGTGCTGTGCTGTGCTGTGCTGTGCCGGCAGCCGTGGGGGGGGGGAGTGGTGGGGTGGTGGGGGGGGGTAGGAGAGTGTAGAGAAGTGGGGGGGAGAGGGAGTGGGAGTGGGGGGGGAGGGGAGGGAGGGGAAGAGGGGAGAGAGGGGGGAGAGAGAGGGGGGGGAAGAGGGGGGGGGGGGGGTCGTCCAGCCTGCCGCCAGCAGGGAGTACTCTAGTAGTAAACAGCGCGCCAAGAGAGAGGATGGGGGGGGGGGCGGGGGGGGGGGCGTCGATAGGCAGAGGGGGGAGAGAGAGAGAGAGAGAGAAGACTCAGAGAGGGGGGGGGGAAACCTAATAGGGGAGGGGGGGAGAGAGGGGAAAAAGCCGCTCCCCCCCCGCCCCCCTCCTTCCGCCCTCTCTCCCCCTCTCGCCTTCTTCACCTCTTCCCCGCGAGCGAGGAGCGCTGGTGCCGGCGCGCTCCCCCCCCCCACACGCCCCCCCTTCCCCCTCTCCCCCCCTCTTCTCATCCCCCTCCTCTCGCACGGCGCACGCCCCCTCACACATTGCTGCAGACTGTGTGAGGCACCTGGCCAGCCGCCACGACCCAGCCCCTTCGCCCGCGTGCGCTCCCAGCCCCCCCCTCTCCCCCCCTTCCCCCCACCACTGGCCTCGCCTGACGACGCAGGTGCACAAATGGATGGAGACGCGTGCACAAGCCGCGTCTGAAGGAGGTCTTAGTGAGAGCTGCCGGTAAGTACGGCTTGTCAACGACGAGATACTCGGCACGGGATAGCTCAACCACCCCACATCACACGGCACTCAACAGCATGGCAAATTGGCCGAGCGTGGACGCTTGGGATGCTGTTGGATCTGCCGTCTTATCTCACACGACGATGGACGCACCGAGCCCGCCACAATCAGTTACAGCATGCATCTGATTCAATTTCAGCCCACCCGTTCTGCCGTTTCCTGTCGTGGCCAGGTTACGAACGCGTAGCAGCAAGCGCGCTTTGACGGAACGCGAGCGTACGACACAGCCAGCCTCCAAAAGGTGTTCTGCCTCGCACGGTCTGCGCAGAATGGTGGTCGTTCCGAGCATGTCCGTAGCATAGCTGCACCCTATACATTGGACCGGCCAATTGACGTGCACTGCCACCCAGTGCTCACCCCGTACCCTTCACGAATCCTCCGCAGGCCGCGCCAACCAGAGAATAGTAAGCGCAAGCGCAAGATGAACACTCCTTCATCATTTGACAAGTATGTGGCCTCTGTAGCTGGAGCATGGCCTAGCCTCGTGCCTCGACCACGCATGCTTTTGTGGGAAGCAATTGATGGTTGGTCTCTTGCTCCACAGGAATGCCATCACAAACGAGAAGTCGGCACAATCTCACAGCACTGGGACTGGTCCTGCCGAAGCGTCAAGTAGCACTAGCAGCTCAAGCGACGATGCCCGGACGCTCAGCTCGTCGGAGCAGAGACAGGCTGCGTTGGACGCAGCTGAACAGGATGCACTCGACATGCTGGATGAGTCTGTCACCCGTGGAGAGCCCGGCCAATCTTGGGGAGGGCCATCGAATGCACTGCAAGGTCTGCTCCGCAAGCTGGGCGCAGGGCTAGACGACCTGCTTCCGTCTTCTTCTTCGCATGGCCGCCTGAAGACGATCCTGTCTAGCCTTCGCGGTGCAGACGAGGGGACGCAGCTCGCCTCGCTCTCAGAGCTGTGCGAAATGCTCTCTATCGGCACCGAGGAATCGATGTCGGCGCTGAGCGTGGACGCCTTCACACCGCTCCTCATTGGAATGTTGCGAGCTGAGCATAATCCAGACCTCATGCTGCTCGCGTCACGTGCCCTCTGCCACATGATGGACGCCATTCCCTCGTCTTCCGCTGCCATTGTGCACTTCGACGGCGTACCACTCTTCTGCGAAAGGCTGCTCTCCATCGAGTACATTGACCTCGCCGAGCAGGCGCTGCACGCGCTGGAGAAGCTCTCGCAAGAGCACCCTCTAGCCGTGCTCCGCGCAGGGGGTATGCTTGCGGTCCTACAATATGTGGACTTCTTTGCAATGGGCGTGCAGCGGCGTGCCGTCGCCACCGCCGCGAACATGTGCCGTGGTCTCCCAGTGGAGTGTGCGCACCTCGTCGCCGACTCGGTACCATTGCTTTCCAACATGCTGAACCATCACGACCAGAAGCTCTTGGAGAATGCGTGCCTCGCATTTGCCCGCCTCGCCGAGTCGTTTGCGCACTCGCCGGCTCAGCTCGAGATGCTGGCTGCTCAGGGGCTCCTGCCCAGCGTGCTCCGCCTTGTTGGCGGCATGGTCCACGGAGCGAATGCACAGCCCGACGCACCGGTCCAACTGTCCGACTCGACCTACACCATGCTGCTCCGCACTCTGGCCACACTCTGCCGCGGGTCGCCCTCGCTTTGCAAGCGGCTGCTACAGCTGGACATGTCGTCCATCCTCCACGATGTGCTTGCCACCGGCTCTCCAGGGGGCGACATCGTGGCTGCCGCCGTCTCGCGTCCTCACGATCAGCTTTATCAAGTCCTCTCACTTGCGTACGAACTGCTGCCACCGCTGCCCAAGCCGCAGGCTGCGGGGCTGTCTTTAGCCCCATCAAGGGCGGCATCGGCCATGGCAGCACCCAAACGACGTTCAAAGCGTGGCGGCCCCGCCTCAGGTGCGGAATCGGCGGAGGAGTCGCCAACCTGCAAAAGTGCCTCGGCAGATAACATCCCAACGACTCGCGAGCAAGCTCTGCTGGACGAGCCGGTCCTGGTGGAGCTGTACGCGGAGCGCCTCTTTGCTCTCTTCATGCTGGTGCACTCAGCTGCAGTGAACGCATCGGTCCGCTCCAAGTCACTCTCATGCATGGCCAAGGTCCTTCACTTTTACCCTGCGGCAGGGTTGCGCGAGATGGTGCGTCGCCATGCAATCGCAGCGTTCCTTGCGCCGCTCCTGACTATGCAGGACACATCGGCTGCTGGCATGGCGCTTGTGATGGCAGAGATTCTTCTCACGAAGCTGCCGTCGGTCTATACCGATATGTTTCTGCGCGAAGGAGTCTTTGATGCCATCTCTCGACTTGCATCTTCGGCTTCGAAGCCAGAGGCCGCCGCCTCGGGCTCCTCATCACCTTTCGCAGAGTCGAACAGCCGGCCTGGAAAGTCTTCTGTGCCCGCCTCGAGCCAACCGCTACGTCGCACATCACGTGGTCGCCTCACGGATCATGCGTCACCGGTATCAACAGCCGCTGCTACGGCTCCAGCTGAAGCGCTGCAACGCCGCAGAAGCTCAGGGGTGAGCAGCCGTGGCGAGGAAGGAGGCGACTCCGCTGATGCGCCATCGGCATCTCCGTCAGGCTCTATGGCACCACCAGCTCCGCGCGCCCCACAATTTGCTTCTGCGGCATCGATGGCAGCAGATGCGACTGCGCAGGTCGTTGCCCGAGCCGCCCGTTTCCATGAGACGTTTGTAGCGTGCGATCCGGCCGTCGCTGCGGCGGTGGCATCAGGTGAAGGTTCCGAGTCTCTTCAAAAGCTGCGTTCGCTTGCGACAGCCGTCACCGACCCAACGCTCTACTCCACTCTGAATGTCGAGATTCCGCTTGCTGGGACGTGGACCGCCTACGCCGATGTGCAGGCGCTGCGCCAGTTGGCATGCCTGCTTGATGACGTTTCGGCCGTCAGCGGTGTTTCTACATTCGAGCTGAGCAAATCAGGTCTCATCGATGGTCTCCTCAGCTATCTTACAGGGTCTGCAAACGGCGGCGATGCCGCCGCCTCCCATAGGCGTTGGCTGCGCCTCCGCGCATTTTGCACGGCATTCCTCAACCTGCCGCCGCCATCGCTACCCAGCGCCCCTACGCCTCGTGAGGGGACGCCTTCGACGGCCGCCGCGCTCCCTAGCGCTGGTCGCACGCATGGCGCCCCGCCTGCGCTCGGTGCCCTCATCTGCAAGCTCCAGGACGTGCTCAACATGGTTGAGCGCTTTCCGCTCTCGCTCAACGAGTCGCCCTCATCCGATTTCCACTCACACGGCCTCAAGGCTCTCACTCAGCCCTTCAAGCTGCGCCTCACTCGGGCGAGCGGCGAGGCTGCTGCTCTCAAGGAGTACGCCTCAAACGTGGTGCTTATCGAACCGCTCGCCACCGTGGGCGCCATCGAGGAGTTTTTGTGGCCCAAGGTGCGCCGGTCTGAAGCGCGTGCTTCTCACGACTCGGAGCAAGACGAGGACGAGGACGAGGACGAGGAAGCTGACGACGGGGTAAAGCCGCCGGCCCGAGGGTCTTCGAGTGGCAACGGTGGTCCCAGCTCCGCTCCAGCATCCGCCCCTGCAGCTGAGGGGCGGGGGAGCGGATCCGGCGGCAAGGCGCCGCTTCGCAGTGCCGACAAGGCAGCGTTGGGATCTGCCTTTGCATCGCGATCAAGCGGAAAGAACAAAGAGAGGGGCTTTTTCCGTGGCTCATTATCTGCGGGCCGCGTCGGGGTGGTATTAAGTGGTCTTGGTGTAGCCCTAGGTGGCGATGCTGAGGGAGACGAGGAGGACGATCTAATGGACGAAGACGAGGACGAAGACGAGGATGATGAGGACGACGAGGACGATGGCGAAGAGGGCTCCATGGTGGGGTCGCCAGACTTCGGCTCGACGCTCGACGGAAGCGAGTGCGTGCATGACCTGCAGCTCAACTCGCCCACTCGCCGCGGCGACTCCGCCAAGAACCTCAGCTCGTACATGCTTCCGCCTGCTGCTCCAGCTGCCACCTCTTCTGCGCGCAGAGTTGGCGGCTCGTCGCGCGGCGCTGCAGAATCCAGCTCAGCAGCAGGGGAGGACCGCTCCTCTGCTATCGCGCCTTCTAAGACTGATGACTCTGCTCATGCTGGGGCATCGCCACGCTCGGCGCCAGGCTCCGACCTGGACGCAGCCGCCTCTGGATCTGCGGATTCGGAGGCATCGGCACGGGGTAATGCGTCAGCAGATCGGCAACCGAAGCTGGTGCTCTTGCTCAATGGCCGTCCGCTTCCTTACGGTATCTCTATCTTCCAGGCGATCCGCCAATTTGGAGCCTCGCCACCGCCGCCGGCAGGCAGCCAAGTTCCCTCAAGCGTGTCTTCATCGCTCTCGCAGCGCCTTTGGGGCTCGGTGTATACGCTCCAATACCGTGTGGTGACCCCTGCCGATGAGGCCCTCACAAGCTCCTCGGCTGCCGGTAACGACGACGAGTCAACTATATTAGGTGACAAGAACGACTCTGAGACGGGCCCCGAGGCGCGGGTGCTTAACCTCGATGCAAACCTGTTCGACGGGCCTCTCGGAACCACGGCCCCTGCAATGGCTTCCTCCCCGCTGGACCCTGCGTCTTCGGTGCTGCAGCTACTGTGGTTCCTACATCGGCTGAACGAGCACTGGAGCTCGCTGTACTCGACCGTCGAACTTGCTGAAGCGGCGCGGGCGCGTGGACCGGCGCTGGCCATGTCTCATTTTACCAACTCGAAGCTGAATGCCAAGCTTATGCGCCAGCTGCAAGACCCGCTTGCGCTCTGCTCGCGATGCTTTCCCAAGTGGTGCGGTGCACTCACTTCCGCATGCCCATTTCTCTTTTCCTTCGAATCTCGCCGCCTCTTCCTACACTCAACGGCTTTTGGTCTCTCGCGTGCTCTGCAGCGCATGCATGCACACGCCGAAAGGGGGGTGGGTGGGCCCACCTCGAGCAGTGAGCCGCGTCCGGAGTCGCGGCTCGGTCGACTGCCTCGCCAAAAGGTGCGTATCTCCCGCGCTCGCGTTGTGGACTCCGCCATCAAGGTGATGGAGCTGTACGCCACTCAAAAGGCTCTCTTGGAGGTGGAGTACTTTGGCGAAGTGGGCACTGGGTTGGGCCCCACCCTCGAGTTCTACGCCCTTGTCTCGCATGAGCTCCGCAAGGCCGAGCTCAACCTCTGGCACCACGAGGAAGTTCCCAAGGAGACAGCTGTGGAGGCTGCCACCGGTGATGCGGGCGACATCGAATGTTTGCGGGAGAAACTGGTCCATGCCCCCTGCGGGCTCTTCCCTCGACCTGTTGCTCAAAGGGAAGATGGATCGGGATTGCCCAAGCGCACTTTGCAGCTCTTCACTTTCATGGGCCGCTTTGTTGCCAAAGCTATGCTGGACTCCCGTCTGGTGGACCTCACGTTTGCGCCACCCTTCTACCGCCATCTTCTTGGCGCTGAGTTGGGCATGGATGACTTGAGGGAACTTTCCCCACACCTGGCGCGCTCGCTCGGCCAGCTTGAGGCAATCGCAAGGGAGCGCACCCGGATACTCAGCACACAGTCTGCCGGGCGCGCCGAGGCCGATGTCGCTGAAGACGTAGCCAAGTTGACACTTCACGGATGTCCTATCGACCAGCTTGGCCTGGATTTCACGCTTCCCGGCTTCCCGGAGATCGAGCTCGTGCCTGGTGGGAAAGACAAGGAGGTTACCATTGATACTTTGGGCGAGTATGTGCAGCTGGTGCTACGTGTGATGTTGTACGACGGCGTCAAGGCACAAATAACGGCTTTCAAACGTGGCTTTTCCGACGTTTTCGCTGTGCACCGGCTGTCCTGCTTCTCACCAGCCGAACTTGACGTGCTCTTCAATGGTGCGCTTCCTTCTCCCTCCGGCACCCATCGGCGCTATCGCGTTGCCTCAGCTAGCGCACTACACCAGGCTTGCGTTTGAGCTTCTATGTCTTCGTGCCCGAACATCGCATGTTGTTCGTTGCCCTCTTAACGCATGCACTGCCAACTCCAGGTGCGCGCGAACGTTGGGAGAAGTCCCTGGTGATCGAGCAGATCAAATTTGATCACGGCTACACTCGCTCATCGCGTGCCGTTGGTTTCCTCCTCGACGTAATCTCCGAGTTCAGCGATGAGCAGCTTGCAGCCTTCCTGAAGGTGAGGCACGCGCCGGGCCTATTCGCTCTTTTGTGGAGCTTCATCGCTAACCCCCATGGCGTTCCCATGACCAAAGCACTTGCCCCGAGTGAGTTGATGAGAAGCGAAAAACGTGCAGGGTAGCCTCCCTTTTGAGGCGCCATGGTCAGTAGTCAGCGAGCGATCAAATGGCTGTGCACTGTTTGATTACACTTGCCGTTGAGCACGCCCTTCTCTCCGATGACAACTGGTTGAGGGCTCTACACTTTGAGCCTCCCAAGCCTTCCGCTTCCCAATGGATGCTCGTGTAACATTGCTTCCTTCCCCGCGCAGTTTGTGACGGGGAGTCCGCGCCTGCCGGTGGGTGGCTTGGCACGGCTCTCACCACGTCTGACTATCGTGCAAAAGAAGCCGGAAGCCGATGTCTCACCGGACGCCTACTTACCTTCGGTGATGACGTGTGCAAATTACCTCAAGCTACCGGATTATTCGTCCAAGCAAGTGATGATGGAACGCCTGCTTACTGCCATCAACGAAGGCCAAGGGGCGTTCCTTCTTTCGTAAGTCTAGCGGCTAGTCCCCGCACCCACTCATGATGGATTGTCATCTCGCTCCAGTGCAAGTGGCCCTCATTGAGGAAGAGTTCTTGTGCACAACGCGGACTCGAGACGGGTTGGCTCACATGCCACGAGCAACATGTCAGATGTCCATGTGAGGTGGCCGGTAAAGTGAAGAGGCGGGTCTGGAGTTGAGTTGTGTGAGGCACAATACATCTTGTATTCTTGGCTCAAATATCGAGGGGGCCGAGCGCAGTTCACAACTGCAGCTCTCGGAACGCACATCGACCAATCCGGCGCCATAGAACATGCGTGATAGGTGAACTTCTACGATGAGAGAGCAACCAAACTCATGTTGCCCAAACGGACTTTGCGTTAGTATGAGCTGATGGTGCGGTATGTTCTCGACTGTATGGTGTACGGTGGGGCCGTCTTGTGGGAGCCTGTCGAAATGAGTGATGAGATGTGGCGCCACGCACCTGCTAGTTTGTTTCGAAAGCGAATGACTCGATGTCTAGGTGCTCTGATGAAGATGAAGATGCAGTTGTTTTTTCAGCGTGAGCGATAGAAGCTTGTGCGCGCACAGTGATGGTGAAATGAGAAAATTTTATGCGCCGTTGTGCAGCACAAGAGACGCAACGCACCCAGCAGTCGTTAAGCCTCCGTCGGACGCCGCGCCCCGCTCGGCCGTCGCGATACCAGCCATGCGCGATAACCCGCTGCTTTGAGACGCGCCTCGCCCACGGCAGCAAGCAGGGGCTCACCGGCTTGGGCTAGCCTCAACCTCGGTGTGGTCAGCTCTGCAGCAGGACTGCCACATCGATTCTTTCAAGACCGAGGGCGCAAGCCAGCACCTCCACGTCTACTACAAGTTCGGCTTGCTTTCCCACGAGAAGCTCGCACGGGTGGCACGGGGCTGGCTGAAAAAAATGCTAAAGACTAAAGACCCTTCCTTGCTACTACTGCTAGCTACGGGGGGCCCATCGCACTCACGGTGCTGAAGCTCATATCTCACCTATACCCCAAACTCTCCACGGGCACTCAAGGCAAACGCAAATCCAAAAAAAACGCAAACAGACGAATAGGATCATCGACATCGACCATCGGCATCTCCCCCAGCGGGAACGCCATGCTTGCGTCTAGAAATTCCCCCGCGGGGACGCCGTATGCGCGTCTAGAAACTTTATTTGATGTGCACGCCGTGTGCACCGGGACGCGATGCGCAGTTCGTTTCCCCGGGGGGGCGCCGGTGCGTGTGATTGCGAATCATCACCCGCACGCGGCACCTCGGTCGACTCGGTCCCACCCTTCTCCCCTTTCTCCCCTCCGATCTCCGCTCCCTCCGCCCACGCTTCGCTCCCCCTCTTGCTCCCTAGTGCTTCCCACCTGCTGTAGTCCTGCGGTTGGTTGCGCAAGCGCAAACCAACCTGTGATTACACTCTCGCCGCTCGAGCCCATGCATACGCAGCTCACATGCTACGCCAACCGAAGAGCGCTCTGGTGCCGCGTCAACCGACGAGGGCTCCGACGCGCCACCGCCTGCCTTGACCGCCCTAGTGCTAGTGAAATGCGAAAATTGGATATATGAGCGAGATGATGCATAGTCATGTTTCGTATGGCGTATACGTTAACGTGTTGAGGTATCAGCCCACAGAGCCTTCCCACATATCTGATCAGCTTGAATGGGACTTCCTACTTGAGATTCAGCTTAACTTGAAACTTGCACGAGGTTCCAAACTATTTTGATATCGCATCTGGCATGTATATGCTCAACGCCATCGCAAGCGTCCGTTCGTCTGATATAAGGATCTCCATGAGACAGCAGGGTGGGCATAGGATCTACAACTTCTGCAAGTAGTATCTGGAAACAATCTGGAACCTATCTCTGGTCATTCCGCACATCTGCTTCGTTACAATTATGTGAAGCCTGGGATGCCCTGACGGATTTCGTAAGGGAGAAAATATGGGATGAAGGAAAGAGCGAGGAGCGAAATCAGAGCGAGGTTCGGTAGGCCACCTGCACGTCACGTGGCAAGTTCGCGGTGAGCCCTTGCGGTGAGGTTTGGCAGGCCGCTCAAAAGACGGTGCGCCTCTATCAGGCCGTCGGGCCACGTGATGGTCGATGCTATGGCACAATATACAGGCAATGGCCGAACCAAGGACACACTAGGGCCCGGATCGCATATTCTGCGACGGCACTCGGCATCAAGTGCTCACCAGGAACTTTTGCAGCAATCGCCTCAACACCCTCAGCAATACCAACCACTTCAGTTTCGAACACGAGATCAGCGTTCGGCGGGATGGCGGCCCCGGCTCCTTGCTCTCCATATGCCAGGTGGCATGGGATCAATAATTTGCGCTGTCCTCCAACCTTCATGCCCTGGATGCCTTCATCCCACCTGCGTGCCTCCCCGAAGGAAGCATCAAAGCATGAGACATTGCCTGGGACGTCCCTGGCGCGTGCTACTTAATCTCTAGGTGGGGCACACGCACGAGCAGCCTACCCAGGGATGACCCTTCCCGCACCAAGCTCGAAGATGATCGGGTTGCGCCCCTTGCTCGTGTCGAACTCCTTGCCGTCGGTCAGTGTGCCCGTGTAGTCCACTTTGACCATGTCTCCTTTCTCGAGAATCTTGCCTGTCCCCACCTTGACGTCGAGGTACTTGAGACCCGAGGATGTGGTGACGTAGCCTTCGTCGGACACTTGCATGCGCACCGCGATCCGCGTCATACGACTGCCCAAGCGGCCAGGCAGCGGCGAAAGCAGGCCGAGCAGCGCGGCAGTCAGGAGAGCCGCCATGACGGTGCGACGACCGACTGAAAAGAGGATCTCAATTAAAATGTGGTCCGCGGATGAGAGGGCCCACCTCCGGTATTACGGGAAATCGGCGGACGGCGGATGGGAGGGCGGCGTCGCCCGCAGTGGATCAGGTAGTGGGGCTCCTGGCGGCTGTGTATTGTGTTGGGTATGTATGACCCAGGCGGCTTGAGCAAGGCGGGCAGCGTCCCTCTGGAGCCATTGGTCGGCGGCGCTGGTGTCCCTGGCGCACCTGTTGACCGCGAGGCTGAGCTGCATGAAGTGTGCTGTAGTCGCATGGTGGAGGAGGACGAGCGTCAAAGGTTGGGCGCGTGTCTACACTGGAGAAGAGCCCGCCCGAGGTGGCGGGGGCGTGGGAAGGAACCTACTAGGCAGGCCACCAGGCGAGGTGCGCAAAGGAGTAGCCACAAGTTCGCCTCTTATGGTGGTCGGTGGTGGGCGCAATGGTTGCACGGAGTGCTACCTGCTGTGTCATAGATCTATGCACCAGGCCGCAGAATTGGAGCCGCACAGCCCCCCAGGAAGCCAAATTCCGATTTCCATGGAGATAAGGAGTCTTGAGCGCGGGCTACGCATGCAAGCATGTGACCTATGTGTTGGACTGTTGGCAGAGACTGCGGCTCGTTGTAGTGCATCTCGGTTTTTTTGTGCCGCCTGTGAGCCTGTGAGGTGTGAGGCAAGCATGCAAGTGTCAGGGGTAAGCCAGGGTGCTAAGTCAAGGCCAGCGGTCTTTGACAACCTTTCACATCTGCCATTACTAAAACACACAGATAAACATCCGCACTTCAAACACATCACCCATAGGAGGTTGAGGTTGGGCACACGCGAAACAGATTAATGTCCAGTCGCACGGACACGGACTCGTGCCGACTATGCGGCCGCTACCGCGAAGACTCTTGCCATCTGGCTTGGTGTCCCGCAACACAGCGAATCTTCGAAGCCATAGACACCCTCACGGGCTTTACTCACCGTCCCGAACGGTCACGTACTCAAAAAACTAAAGACAGATTGTTCGTGTACTCAGAGGAGCGCCTACACCTGACAATCTAAAAACCCTATACCTGATCGCATGGAAATATATACTCAGAGACTTTTACATAGTAGAGTACGATGCATACACCTTTCACTACATCCCAGTACTCGAGAGCACTCTCACAAGATTCTCGGTTGTTACAAGGGGACTGACCCTGTCCGGCACGCATAGCCCCGCGCGTGCTACTCGCATGACTTGCACGGCGGGCCATGGAAGGAAACCTAAACCTAAACTCAAAGACCCGGTAGAACTAAGGGCCCCGGTTTTCATAAAATGCAAAAGAGGTGGGCTAGCCATGGGCGACAGCCTCACACTCGTAGCGCAGGCGCTAGATCTAACCGCGAAACCTTTATTAGCCCTGGCAAAGCTCGACACCTCGACACACGACAAGTGAATCACATATTGTTCGGTGCGTGCCCTGGCAAAGCCTTTCACATAACGTATTTCCTGATGAATGATCAATGGTGAAGAAAATTCGGCAACTTCCAATTTCAGGCTGTCGGAGCAGCCGGCGGCCGTATTAAGAAAACTGTTCCGGTTCCGGAATGTGAACAATGTGAAATGTGGTGATTTTTGATTTCGATGTGGTCATGAACATGGGCTCGTGCGGGGGCTCGAGCCGTGAAAATTGTAAATTGGCGTGGGAACTGCCTTATAGTCTTATAGCAACTGAATGCCTTATAGCTTATAGCTTATAGCCCATGTGAAACGTGGTAATATGATATTTATTTAATATGCAATACCATGATACACACCTAACATACGCTCCCCGCGAAGCTCATCCACTTCCACTTCACCCACAAAGACACACACAATGCACACATAATATCGCCAGCGTCGTGTTCGGACTCGCATCGCCACTCTCAGCAGTGATGTCTTTGCGCACGCACCGAACAGTGGACAGTGGCTGCGCGTCTCCAATCTCCAACTACAACTCCGGTCACTCGTCACTCCTCACCCACCACCCACATCCGAATCCGCACACTCCTCCTCGGCGACGACGGGCGACAGGCGACTTGCCTCCCACTTCCACCCGTGCCCCGTGCCGCAACCGTAGGCGCCCACCGCTCGCACTTACTTCTTACTCGTTCCGTCGAAAGAGGACCAATATACGTAGTAGTATTTGATAGAGTACTTTAGGCTAAATACGGGATTTCCGTATTTGGCCGTATTTGCAGGCCCCAGCACCGTGTTTCTCATCTAGGCTCGGTTCTCTCGGCTCTCTCCCCGTCAGTTGGGCGTTCAGGGCGGTGCCGACGGACGGCGAGTATGGCCCTACCCTCGTGCTCCCTGTCGCTCTGGGCGAGCGAAGCAGCGGCGTCGAGCTCGTGGAGCGAGATGGCACTGTTGGAAGGCTACCCGCCCGAGCGTGCATTCGGGTGGGGCGTGAGTGAGCTGCTGGGCTCGCCCAACAGACTGGACGGAAGCTGCTCCGACTGGCCGGGAGCATGGTCTCCCTCCTCAAATGGGACAACAGAGGAATACGTGCGTGTGCAGTTTGCATCGGTGCCTCTCAGGCTCCTCGGCATAAATGTACATGAGGTCAACGCCGCTCCTTTCCTCACCAGAGTGGAGCTGGAAGGCCCAGATGGTCAACGAAGTCGCATCTGGGATGGTGTCGATGATACCCCTTGTCCTGGATGGTTCAACATCTCCTACGATAGCATTGAGGCTAACGTAAGCGCAATCTGGCTCTTCACATCGACGCCCGGCTTTGAAGAAATCGACGCCGTCCAAATAACAGCGCTGGGACCGTGTCCACCACCTCCGCATCCTCCATCATCACCACCACCAAGACCAGTCATTGTCTTCGAATCACACATATTCTGGCTCACCGCAACATCGCTTCTTCTCTTTTGGCTTCTAGTTCTAATGATCGCATGTTTCAAATGCAGCAAGCAGAGATCAAAGCACTCGAAAATCAACACTCTACCTCCCCTTCCGCCCGTCAATGAATCGCTATCCAATCATCCAGAATTTGTGAATGTTTTGCCTTCACCCGTGCCGCCTTTACGCACCTCAAATCATCTGGATCTCGACACCTCTATCAATCGCCACTCGTCAAGTGTGCAGAAGACAGAGAGCTCGCAGCTGACATCATCCCATGTGATGACGCGCACGCTCCCGTGAGGAAACTCCCAATTCCTCGATCTCGATCGCTTGCACGAATGAGCTATGATGAAAGAGTGCAGCAGCATGTCGAGGGGGAACTTTGATAGCGAAAGAAACACATGTGTAAATAACAGGTTCATAGAATTCTTGACAAATTGTGAGAGTGATCTTTGTTGCAGTAGAGATTAAAATCTTTACAAACTTACCGCTACTTGCACGGCGCGAGGCAGAATGCCGGTGCTACTCCCTACTCTCACAACATGCTGAGGGATCGAGCATGACCACCGGCTCGATATGAGAAGATACAGAAGGAGACCGATCGGTAGTAGGCGCGGCGGGAGCGGAGGGGGGTGATGGAGGTTGCTTCGCTTTGTAGGCAACATCGACCAGGGCTTTGGCCTGTGCCTTGCCACGTCGCAAATCAAAGAAGCCTCAACAGGCCACAGGCCCGTCAACCCTCAACCCCCCTCCGAACGCTAGGCCCAAGGTAGTTAGTGCGTGACGTGGCACGTGGGCCGACCCCCGACCCCCGAAACTGAAGAACAAGGAATGAGGGGGGGGGCGGGAAAGAGGGAGTGGAGGAGGCAAGGGCGATGGCAGCGGGGTCTCGGAGGAAGGAGTATCTACGGTAGCTTAGCGGACGTTTTCAAGAATGTCTTTTTTTTGGCCTGTGCCTTGACTAAGGCGCGCCACCCTTGCCAGCTACCAGCAACGCCTTGGAGGCTGGAGGTGCTCGGAAGTTTCCTCTCGCGGTCTCGTCGAGTGGCGCGGCGTCGGCCGACGGCGACTCAGTGGGCGAGCTGGGCTCCGCCGGGGCTCGTGAGAGATGGAGGCGCGCTGGCGGTGGGTCGAGCTCCTGGGTATCGTGAGTACCGTCTCAGCCATCGGAGCTGTTGCCAACCCCATTGTGAGCTCTGCGAGGTCCGCCAAGAACGTCCGCATGGCGCTGCGCGGCTTCGATGGCTTCGATGAGGAATGTGATGTGATCATCGTTGGCTCGGGACTTGGAGGCCTCAGTGCGGGCGCACTGTGTGCACGATATCATCTTTCAACCATTGTATGCGAGGCGCACTATAAGGCCGGCGGGTGCGCGCACACGTTCGAGCGCGAAGGGTACACGTTCGACTCGGGCCCATCGCTCTGGTCAGGGTGCGCCCAGCCCAGCTACAACCCGCTTCGTCAAGTGCTTGATGCCGTCGGCGAGTCGCCGAAGTGGCACCAGTACGATGGCTGGTGGATGTACACCGACGATGGGCCGTTTTATGCCAAATCGGGAGACATTGACCACTTCAAGGCAACGATGGCTGAGTTGGGGAATGGCGGCGAGACGGTTGCTCAATGGGAGCGGCTCAACGAATTCATCGAGCCCTTGCAGCGAGCGGTGCTAGCAGTGCCACCGCTAGCGCTCCGTGCTGATGTTGGCGCACTGTTCACAGCCGGCCGCTACCTGAGCGCGATGGCTGATCCACGCATAGGCCTGCGTGCTTACTTGCTCTCAGGACCATGGTCGGCGGTGTTGAAGGCGGCAGGAGTGACAGATCGTTGGCTCCTCAACTACTTCGATTTCCTTGCATTCGCATTCTCTGGTCTTCCATCAAATGGCACAGTTGCTGCCGCCATGGTACGCTGGTCACCATGAGGCACTCGCTAGCTGCTCGTGTGGCTCCCAAGCTGCATGTCGAAAATGATCCTATCTCATGTTGTACCTCTTGTGATGCATACTCCTTTTCACCCTTGCCGTTCGCGACCAGATTTATATGCTGCACGATCTCAACAAGCAAGGAGCGCGGATGGATTATCCGGAAGGCGGCTCAGGTGCAGTGGTAGATGCGCTTTCGCGAGGGCTCACCAAATATGGTGGTGAATTGCGGCTGCGGACGCCCGTAGAGCGCATACTGCTCAATGATGCGGGCGAATGCGATGGCGTTGAACTCAAGGGTGGTAGGCGCATTCGCGCGCGACGTGCTGTTATCTCCAATGCTGCTATCTGGAACACTGCCCGACTGCTGCCTGAGAAATTGCGTGCGGCTTTCCGTGGCAAAGGTAGCCTAGATGACAGCACTCCCGCTACCCCCAGCTTCATGCACTTGCACCTCGGCATCCGCGCTGATGGCCTTAGCGAGCAAGCTCTATCCTCTATCCATCACATCGTCGTGCCGGAATGGGAAAAGCTTACACACCCACAGGTGTGCATACCACCAGTCTCGCCCTCTCGTTGCACGGGTCTTAAGTCTACCTGTATGTGGCCAATGTCCTTATGCTCACTTTCCCTTTTACTTAGTCGGCCGCGTTTGTCTCGATGCCCTCGCTTCTTGACCAATCTGCCGCGCCCATCGGTCGCCATGCCATCCACGCCTATCTTCCCGCAACGGAACCGTATGAACTGTGGGAGACAACCAAACGTGGCACGCCCGAGTACGATAGGCTGAAGCGCGAGCGTGTCGAGCCACTCTTCAAGGCTATCGAGCGCTTTGTGCCGGACATACGAGACCGTATCGAGGTGAGATCGTGTCTCCCGCCTCATGCAAGTGCAGCCGGCGCTTCCTTTCTCCATGCATGCAAAACTAATTTCATGGGCTTTCCGATGCAAAAACTGCGAGGCTGTGAGGGCAGGCCGAACATCTCGCTCATACTTGAGCTTGATTGACTCACTGCCATCGCCATCAGGTCGAAATGATTGGCTCGCCATTGACGCACGAACGCTTCCTTCGCCGCCATCGAGGCTCATATGGTCCCGAACTCCGTGCTGGTGAGCAGGACTTTCCCGGCGCGCGGACACCCGTTCCGAAGCTTCTCGTCTGCGGCGACTCAACTTGGCCCGGTATAGGAGTTCCTGCGGTTGCGGGCTCCGGCATCGCAGCTGCACATGCGGTGGTGGGGGTGGCCGACCAGCAACAGCTGCTCGACGAGCTGAGAGAAAATGGGCTCCTCTGATCATGTTTCATAGCCCAGCGCTACTGCCCACGTCAGTATAGCGTGGTGTCGTGCGTAGCTGCCGTATTGTCGCCGCAGGTGGGCCAAGTGAGTGTGCGCGCGCATGCACGTGCGCGTGGCGGGAGCATGAGGGCCGCGCATGCGGCGGCAGTCGACGATATCCCAACACACGCCGTAGCGCGCGCTGTAACCGATGATCGTAATAGTGTGTATAGTTGACTGTGGGATGAAAGGCTTGTGGCTACACGGCGCAATGCTACTGGGCGACCCGTCAAAGGGGTCCGCCCATGGTGAAGCGGTACCTGGGCGCGCTGCTGCTCGCCAACGGCATCTTCCGGGCACTCCACGGCCCGCGCACGCTCGCCTCGCGGCGCCCAATGGCGTGTCAAAGCGCGGGTCGACGGAGATGGCGGGCTAGCGGTGGTGCTTGCTTCCGGATACAAATACTTTGGAGCATGGGGCGATGAGGCCCCCTAGATACTGGCGGGTGCTCCTGCGCGGAGCAGTGGACACAGAAAGTACCGTGCGAGCGCGGGCATTAATTCCAACACCCGCCAGTGCCGCGTGGAGTTACCGTCCAGCCGGACAGAAATCTCCACAACGCACTCCATGCACACGAGCCGAAAGAAATACCAATTGTGATGTTCGGAAACGACCTACGGCACCATGCAGTGTGCCGCATCGTTCCAAGCTCATCAAGGGGTGAGCTCACTCACACACACGCCGTGATAGATGGGTCTTTCGAAGCCGCACAACTTCGTAATAGATGCGAGAACCCAATCCTGCCTGGTCAACTAGCTGAAGTCAATCATTTCACCGAATAGGTACAGTCCTCTTGGCTCGGAGAGCTCCTACCGTATCTAATGATACCATGCGGTCGAAACTATGTCAACCCTAACGTTGAGGTTGCAAGAATCCATTTCGGTCCATCTCTTGCATAAGCGCAAGCTGCTCGAGTGGGGAGACGAGCGTGTTGGCAGCATTGATTCCACTCGCAGCTGCCGACGGAACACCGATGCCTGGAAAAGTGGAGTCTCCACAGTGAAGTAGTCCTTCAATCTGCGTTTTGGCATACGGGATCGTCTCGCCGTTTCCCAAGAAGATGGGGGGACCGTACGAGCCGCACTCGCGTCTCAGGAAACGCTCATGCGTGAGCGGAGATGCGACCATCTCGATCACCACATGCGAGCGGACACCAGGCCACACCTTCTCCAACGCGGCCCACAGCGGCTTGGCGCGTTCGGATTTGAAGCGTTTATATTCCTCAGATTTGCGATCTAATCCCTTCCACGGCTCGTACGGTTCGTCGGCAGCGAGATATGCATGGATGATGTGGTGGTTAGGCGGCGCAAGGCTGTGGGGGGATCCAGCGAGGGGGTGTCATCTCATTGCATGCGAGGCAGCAATAGGCCAGCCGCCCCGCATCGAGCGCGTGCACCGAACGCGAGGGGTCTCGGACGAGATGAGCACAGGATCGTAAGCTATTGCTGACCTTGGATCTAGTAGGGTTGGTATGCTGATGATGACCATATTGGCTTCTCCCAGGATTGATTCAAATGAGTCAAGCACCACTGAGTAATGAATGCCCAGATCTCGAGGAACATCGACGGCGCGCACGGCAAGATGAAGGTGCATAAAGCTTGGCGTGAGTTCCAGGGCTGGATTGAGCGCCCCACCCGCACCCGGGCGCGCCGCAGGTCGCCACTGGGGGGGCAGCATCTGTGCTGTGCCCCGTGCATCTGCGTTTGAGATGACGGCCCGGCTGGCGTCGA
Source organism: Isochrysis galbana (assembly GCA_018136815.1). Lineage (NCBI taxonomy): Eukaryota > Haptophyta > Isochrysidales > Isochrysidaceae > Isochrysis > Isochrysis galbana. The sequence continues at coordinate 4,253,335 of CM030934.1, forward strand.
TGCATTCACCATTAGCAAGACGCACACCTGTTGCGCGACCATTTTTGTTCACAAAGATGTCCTCAACGTGGGCATTGAGACGCAAGACTCCGTCATGAGCCTCAAGACCACAGATCAAAGCGTTGATCACCTACCGCTGGCGAGATTTGCATGTAAGCAAGTAGATAAATCACACGCAGGCCACTTGTCGTTCAGCCCATTCACAGCCTGGCAAGCATACTGCCACCTTCGCAGCAAGCTGGCCCGGCCAGTGTGAAAGTCCTATGGTCAAAAGCGGCGGGCGAGAGAGCAGTCTGCAATGCTCACCGCGCCTGAGCCCCCGACAGGGTAATCGAGACGTGCTCCGGGTGTGTAGAGGTCGCCCAAAGTGTAAGCAACGGCAGCTCCTAGTGTTCCGGACGCATCCAGACCAGACAGGGCAAACGCGAGGTAGTCCAGCCACGCCTGGAATAGAGAGCGGGGTCACACAGGGTCACATCACCTGGACCGCGCGGGTGTAACACCGTGTGGCATGGATGAGTTCATGCAGCATGACGTTGGTAGGCACTAGTTGGAGAGACCACACACCTTGATGAATGTGTCCGTCGTCCCCGCTCTTTCGACGCACAGGGAGAAGGGCCCGTTCAGAAACTTTGCATATGGAGCGGCCGAGAGCAGGCTCGGCAAACAGCGCAGTAGAGGGAGCAACACACCCAGGTCCGATCGAAGGACGAGTGGAGGCGTAGCGCCTGATGCGCGTGTCACTGGCTTGACGCTGCGCATGAGCTCATCCCATTGTTGCTCCACGTCGTCGCCTCCGAATTTTCGCAGGGTCTCGCGCCAGCTCTTGTCATCACCCACGCGGAAGAAGAAATCGCCTTGGGGGATACACATGCCCCATCCATCGTACTGGACCCACTCCAGCTGATCTGCAACCCCTGCGGCATCCAGGCACTGCCGGAGTGGATTGGTGGATGGCGCGGCCATGCCTGCCCAAAGGCTGGGTCCCGAGTCGAACACAAACCTTCCCTGCTTCGTGCGACGCTCGAACGAGTGCGCAGCGCCGCCCGCGACAGAGTGAGACTCGAGGACGAGCGTCTTGAGGCCGTAGCGTGAAGCCATCACGCCCGCACAGAGCCCACCGATGCCCGAGCCGACGACGATGACGTCGAAGCGAGGCGCGGGGGTTGTGGCAAGCACTGCGCACTTCGCCACCCCTGCAAGCACTGATAGCGCGAGAGAGCGCAGCGGAGGCCGAGGGGAGCAGCGAGCCGACATCGCCGCCCACCGGACCGCTACAGACGGGCCCTCCCCACCGTCCCGATAGTTACTTACTACTATGATAGAACTGTCAGAGTTTTCTTGTTGCCCTAGTTTAACCCTAGTACATGCATAAACCCCCCCCAAAAGGGGGCTGGCATTCGGGTCGGGGCGCCCAAACGAAAGAATTTTTGTGCCGGACCATGTGTACTTAGGCAGATTAGAACCCCCAAAGCAGCCTAGCACATGTGCATGAAGTTATAGTGACATTTGAGAGCTGCGAATTCGACAAAAACAAAAAGAAAAAAGAAAAACGCGAAAACCGCGAAACCGCCAAAAAAGGCGAACCCCCCACCAAACTACTCGACAAGACGTCTCGCCCGAGCTGCGAGTCAGGGGGGAAGGGCGCGGGCAAAGAGGGCTGCGTCTGCGTGCGGCAGCATGAGGCGTCCGCCATGCTCGCTATCGCTGCTAGGTGGGGCAGGCGGGGGGCGTACGTGGCTACCTCCTTCAGAGAGGATCGAATCGCGCTCGACTTACGGGGGGCCGAGTCGGCTAGCGCCCCATAGGTGATCGCAAATTCGTGTGAGATGCCCGATAGGGTAGCTTGGAGTTTGTCGCCGTATGCGGCTTTGAATTGTTCGTGCGCGTCGTCGTCATCGACGTAAAAGATCCAAGGGCCCTTGCGGCCCTTGCCCATCCCATCGGGGGTGGCGTCCAAGCCCTCTAGCTTGGAGAGAAGAAACTTCATGAATGTTGCTATATCCTCGCTCTTGATGTGTCCTTCTTGTCCTCCGCTAGCTGCAACTATCAGTAAACTGATAGGGTCATGGAGCGCGCGCCGCCGCCCGCTCTCGCTGCCGCTGCCCCCGTTTGGCTTAGTTTGTGTGTCTTTTTGGCCTCTGTTGTTCGATGAGTGATCTGTGATCTGTTGTAGTCTCCCGTGTCTACCTCGGACCTAAGAAGCTCTCATTCTCATTCTCCCCCTCTCCCACTAGCTCGCTAGCTAGCCTCGTCTCTACTCTTCGACGCCACGCGTCGCCATCCTCCGACCTTCAGTCTACCTCATCGCTCGTAGCGCCCGATGGCAGACCCTTCTGAACCCGACACTTACTACGATTTGTCAGACATCTTCCCGCAAGCAACAATCAACGACCCTATCACGACCGCGTCAGCTGCCGGCTCGATCGAACGGCCCTCTGCCTACGAGCCTGTAGTCATCGCGTGTTCGACAGGGTGGCACGGCGGCAGAGGCAGGCGGCAGGGCCAGAGGCTGGCTCTGTTGTTCTGCCTCTGCCGCCGTTGGGGAGGCGATGGCGGGAGGATCATGTCGACGTCACTGTCAGTGAGGGGGGCAGCCTGCGAGCGCTTCGGCTCCGGCGGCTTGGGGCGACCCCGGTGGGGCGTCGTGGCGGCGGGGCTGGGAGGTGGGAGCGGTCGGCGCGCGCTCCATCGCTAAAACTATAACAATAGTTTATGTGTGACGTGCAAAGAAGGTCCATCTTATTCACATACATGTTCGAGAGCAAACGACAGGCGACGCCATTCGTCGCACAGTTGTCACGCGGTTGCCATCAATAATGGTAATGGAACGGGAACGGAGGTAGTATACTAATTTTTTTGGCCGCACGCAATTCTCTAAGCATCAGGAAAGCACGATGTTGGACTGATTGCCCCCACAGAACCGACTCTCAGCAGATACATCCTGCCCAGGCAAATGCACTGCAGCATACAAGAGGTCCCCTCTAGCTCCCCCTAAACGCCTAAACCATCGAATCACCATCCGGTGCTTCCTTGGGGGCGTGCCATCGTGATCGAGGCTTGGCCTACTCGATGACTGCCACGCAGCCATGCCCGTCGTTCCAGGTCAGCTGATTTGGCCCCACCCGGTAGCCTTCTCTTCATCAGGCTATGCTGGCGCTCTTAGAACATGCGCCACCACGCCCGCAACGCTCGGAAGCACTAGGAATGGGGTCACATATTACGGATTGGATCCTGCTTCTGCATCGCGCGATACTTGGCCTCAGCCGCTTTCCACTGCGGCGTGAAGGTCCTCGGCTGCTTGTGCGCAACTGAAGGGCGAAGGGGGAGGGGATGATTATCAATGCCTGCATGAGCGTGTGTATGCATACATTGCATCGATGACGTGCGCCATCGGCGTGTGGCCGTGAGATCATCAGCGCACCCGACATGAACCAGACCTTGCCGAGAAGCAGACCCGCGAGAGTGATGCCAAGGGTTCCGACGGCGACCTGCGCCGACTCGGACTTGATGATGCCGAGCGGTCCAAGGCCTGCAGACGCCATCTATACTGACTGTTCAGGATGTGGGGGGGGGGCTGGGTCACAAGCGCGCCCCGCCACCCGATCGAAGGCAATGCCAACCGCGCCCTTTTTCCCTTCTAACCTCGCCCAGCGACCACGCCCCTCTCCTCTCCTGCCTGTCTCCCCCCCCCCCCCCCCCCTTTCCCCCCGCTACCATTGAGTACAACGCTGTGCACCACCGTCATGGGGCGCGACTGCGGGCACGCCCAGTCCATTGTGAGCGCACTCCGTTCCATACCTTCCAACGCCTCGCCTCTCCGTCCTTCCCCATCCCCTCGCAAGCCCGCCCTCTCCCACTTTCTCCCCCCTGGGGTGGGTTGCGCAGTAGCGGACCTGCTGCTGCGCGCCCTCTCTCTCTCTCTCCCTCCCTTCCAGAACCCTTCTCCCTCCTACTCTACAATACACCGGCCCTTCTTTCCTCTGTTCAACGCCCTCCCTCGACTGTCTACACTGAATGCACCCCGCCCTCTCTCGCCCCCCCCCCCCCCCCCCCCGCCCCCGCGCGCCCAATGCCCCCCTCCCGGTACCATGGTGCATCTCTACAACAAATCACCTGCGTGAGGTTCCCCCGGTATTTCCCAAATCCCCTGTGTGAGCTGTAGACGAAAGTTTGTGCTTATAATCGCATCATATCTACTATCTCTTAAGCGGCGGCAGGAAGCACCTTTGAAGGTTTGAAGGTGCTTCGCGACATGTGAGTGCTCTAAGCTCCATACATTAAGGTAAATGGACGTTTCATATATTGTAAACACATCCCATCCTCGAGGCAACTGCGACATGCAGCACCTCCCAGGGTGCTTCGTGTACTACATACAGTAGGGGCGCACCATTAAAACAGAGAATTTTATCCTCTATAATAAATAAACCTTTTAATAGTCTCACCGCACACGCGGCCGTGGACCCTCTACTTTCTACTCACGTAGGGAAACTTTCTACACCCCCACTCCCCCGGCCCTTCTCCCCCCGCCATAAGGCGACTCCCCCCGTGCACTACTAGGGGGATAGAGGTGAAGGGCTTAGATATGGTCCGGTGGCCCGCGCCTCCCCCCGGTGATCATTCCCCTCCTTCCTCCTGTGTCTCCGAGTGGGCGGCGGTCTCAGCCCCGACTTATCCTGTAAACAGGTGCGGGACTTACCTATTTTTCGGTGAGCGGAGCTCTCGCTCCGCCCACCCCCTTCTCCGCGCTCTCTCTCCCCTCTCCTGCAGGCACGCGCGATGGCGCGCCTGCGGCAGGCCTGCAGCTGCCCCTGGCGAGCCCTAGAGGCTCCTGGAGGCCAGCTCTGGGGGCAGAGGAGGCTGGGGCTGGGCCCTGGCCTCCCCTGCCTCTCCCTCGCTGGCGCTCCTGAGCCTCTGGGGCCCCCAATCTGCACCTGTCTGCCTGTCGACCAGGGGGGAGGGGGGGTTGGAGCGATGGGCTGGCCACGACAGGCCAGGACGCGCGAGGCAGGCGAGCCTGCCAGGGAGAGAGTGGGTCAGTAGGGCAGTGGCCTCCTGGCAAGCCATCAAGCATGCCAGGAGGATGGGTGGTTCCTCCCCCATGGCAGGGGAGGAGTGGAGAGAGGGGGGGACTCGTGCCCCCCCATGTGTCAACCAAGTATAAACTTAGTTGAGAATTTTATCCTCTATACTAGCCCGGTCACTCACTAGGGGGGGTGCGGAGGGCACCATCTGTAATGGGCAAACGAAGGCCTAAATAAGCTTCCTATATGTTCCGCCGGTATGGGAGATCCGCAAAAAAAACCGGGGGTCTTCCGTCTTCCGGCAAAATTCTCGAAAAATACCCGATTTTAGGCCTCTGACGGCCGTGCGGAAATATATGTCACGCCCCCCTGCGGTATTATTTTACCGATGGCCTTCATACACGAAACCATGGGCAAGGCCAGCTGACAGCTGACCCGGACCTGAGATCCTGGTTCAATATGCATAGCAATACATTTTCGCTAAGTTTCCATTGACTTGAACGTGTACGTAATTATCGAAAAACTAAGGACGCTAACCGCTAAAATCGCCAAGGGCTCGAGAACCCAACTTCGACCCGCGACCGGGGGCGCCACGAGGCCGTTCCAGTCACCGCTCACCAAATGGATGGCGCTGCCAGCACCAAGTTGCGGTATGCCGCCCTCACAGCCACGCCAATCGCGCCCGCCGCCCCCGCGCACTGCGTCGAAATCGGCCGCTTGCGGCCCCCGGTGATGACGTCGTCACGCCCCCAAGACGCGCCCTGAGTGCCCAACTTCGACCCGCGACCGGGGGCGCCACGAGGCCGTTCCAGTCACCGCTCACCAAATGGATGGCGCTACCAGCACCAAAGTGCGGTATGCCGCCCTCACAGCCACGCCAATCGCGCCCGCCGCCCCCGCGCACTGCGTCGAAATCGGCCGCTTGCGGCCCCCGGTGATGACGTCGTCACGCCCCCAAGACGCGCCCTGAGTGCCCAACTTCGACCCGCGACCCGCAACTAAGTTTATTTATACTTAGCTCGCCCATGGGGGGGCACGAGCCCCCCTCTCTCTCCACTCCTCCCCTGCCATGGGGGAGGATCCACCCACTCTCCTGGCACGCCTGATGGCTTGCCAGGAGCACACAGCCCTGCTGACCCATACCTCTCCCCACAGGCCCGCCTGACTCGCCCGCCCTGGCCCATCGTGGCCTGCCCATTCCTCTAACCAGCCCCTCCTCCCCCTGCCTGGGCCCCCCTGTTCAGGACCCCCCAGTCAGCTCCAGTCGACCCGCAGGGGCTCGAGAGCCAGCGAGGGAGAGGCAGGAGGGGCCAGGGCCATGCCCCAGCCTCACCTGCCCCCTGAGCTATGCTCCCAGGCCCTGCAGGCCATCTGGGGACCTGAGCGAGGGGCCGCAGGCGCGCGCCATGGGCCCCCGCCGCAGGGAAGAGAGGAGGAAAAGGGAAGAGGGAGGGGAGGGGGGAGCGGCAGCTCTCCCCTCCGGCAGTAACGTGTCTTCTCGCCCCGTTTGGGTAAGAGAAGACGGGGGCGCCAGAGCCAGGAGGGAAGGGCCGCGGCTCGCCGCGGCCACTCGCTCGGGCGAGGGAGATTAGCGCTCTAGGCCCCTAAACTCACGAGTGCCCCCCCCCCTGCGTTGTTTTACCCGAAAGGGGTTTTCCCCCAGCGTGGCCTCGAGGAGAGGGTGTGCTGGGGTGCGTAGGGTCGGTGCTTGCACTGGGGGGAGGACAAATATCGAGGGGAGGGGGCAATGCCCCCCCCCCCGTACCACTCGGACACCTGGCTCGCCAGGCATGGCGGGAGTCCGGGGCTGAAAAGTTGTGTCCAATTAGCTAGTGGGGATGGCTAGGATATAACATTTTAATTTTAATCGACCCGCGACCCGCGACCGGGGGCGCCACGAAGCCGTTCCAGTCACCGCTCACCAAATGGATGGCGATACCAGCACCAAAGTGCGGTATGCCGCCCTCACGGCCACGCCAATCGCGCCCGCCCGCGCTGGCAGAGGACTTGGGTGCCTGTGGCGAGACGACGGCTTCCGGCGGCGACGGCGCGAGTGCCAGCACGGCTGTGGCGGCAGGGAAGAAGCGAAAGCAGAGCTGCTGCCACGGAGAGACGGCCGAGGCGTGCAACAAGTTTTCGTGGACGGTGATTCACAAAGGTGAGTACGAGCTTTGCCTGTGGCAGGATGCCCAGCTCATTCTTTCATATGGGAACTTCTTCTCTGGGAGCAGATGCGGCCTGCTATCTCGCGGCTCGCACGGCTCGCGGCACTCGTACTCGGTCTGGGCCCCGGAGAGCATCTGGCATTACAATGTCCAGGGCCGCAGCGCCACAGACGGCCATGATCAGCAGCGCAAGAAGCTGTCGCTCTCATCGCGGCGCGTCGTGCGCATGGGCACAAAGGGCATCTTGTTTGCGCTCGACGTCGCGGTGACCAACGGAGCTATCGTTCACAACTTCTTGGACGAGAAGAAAGGCCTTTCCGCAAAGATGGTGTTGAGGAGAACTAGGTCTAGGTAGAAATATGTGACATATTGAACTACATATTTGGGTCAAATTTTCCGGAATACATATCGATCACATATTTGTGCATGGTTCACATATTTACTACATTTTTGGGCGCGTACATGGCGTACGGAGGGACGGAGGGGGTTTACATACTAATTATGGACGTTACGCCGGGGGGGGGGGGGGGTCGCAAGCAAGTGGGAGTTCGCGAGAGCGCGCGGGGCGAGAGGGGGAGCGAGAGAGAGGGAGAGGGAGAGGGAGAGCGAGAGCGAGAGCGAGAGAGAGCGAGCGGCGAGGGAGAGGGAGAGGGAGAGCGAGAGCGAGAGCGAGAGCGAGAGCGGGCGGAGTGGGAGCGGCAAGGGAAAGGGACATTCTTTCACTACATATTTTCTACATATTTGGGCGGATTTCCTACATATTTCGACGTATTTTTACTACATATTTGGGCAAGAAAAACTACATATTTCTACCTAGGCCTAAGGAGAACCAAGGTGAGTGAGGCTGCCCCGCCCCAGCTCGCACTGCCTTCCTCATGTCCCTCGCTCGCCCTCTCATGTCCCTGCCTGCTGCCCGGTCACGCCTGCCACCTCAGGTCGCCTTCTGCCTGCAGTGGGCCACGGAGATACTCGACGTCGCGAAGCCTCTCCGCAAACGCAAGCCGGCAGCCTTGTGTGTGATGCAGGCAAGGATGACAAACTCGTGTGAGTTGCTGAGCCCGGCATCCGCGCACGTGCAGTCGCGAGCAGAGCACGAGTTGGTCGACATGGGCAAGGTGGCCAATGAGTTGGTAGAGCTCGGTCGACGCGTTGGAACGAGAGGGCCGCCGAAACACGCCGTACGAGTGCACACGCAGAAGGGCGTGTGCGCATATGGGGAGTGTGCCATTGACAAACCAAAACGACCTCAACTCAGATGTGGCGCCTGTCGTGCGGGCTCGGGTGCATACTACCACCTCCAGTGCTTTTTTGCTTGCCATCGGTGCCTTAGAGAGTAGCTCAACCGTTCTCGGGGGTTTTCTTCCGTTTTTAGCGCGTTTTGTGATTTCGCAAGTTTCGCACTTCTAAAAGAGTAATGTAACCTCCTCTAATGCATGCTGTGATGGTAGGTGGCTTCTATCCTGTCTATATGAAGCCCGCCCAGCCCAAAATTTGGTTCATATATGACCCCCTTCCCCTAACGCACTCACCCACAAATCCATTTTTTAGGCATATACTAGGGTTAAGAGATAGCCCAGAATCTTCAGAATCCTCCCCCCCCCCCCTCCCCCCACCCCTCATGCACAGTATTCAGTATTCATGTATTCACGTTCCCAATCCCAATCCTCTGTGTGGGTCGGAAGAGGGGGCTCCGTCCCCCCCTCCCCCGTCTCCTCGTCTCTGCGACCCCCCCCCGCGCGGCCCGCGCGCTCTCTCTCCCCTCTCTTCCCCTCCCCCCTTTCTCTCCCCCTTCTCTCCCTTGCCTCCGTCGCCTTCACACCTCTCCCCCCCTCCCCCACCCCTTTCCTCCCTCCTCATTGCTCCTCACCTTCTTCCTCTCTCTGCCTTCCATCCCCCCTCTGCTTTGGATGGGCGGCTTCGCACCCGCCTCTCACGCTCCGCTCGTGTTGCTACTGCTGGCGGGCAGCGTTTCTGCCGCGCGCGGGCTCTTGCGCACGTCGCCAGCCAGGATGTGTTCCAGTGACCTCGAGCACAGGAAAAACCCTCAGTTATACGCGACTGCAGGCCGTGCTGCGCCGGCTGCAAAGCGAAAACCGCGATCTAAGCCTGAGGTTCTCGCGCCGGCGGGCGGCTGGGCGCAAGCACGCGCGGCAGTAGCCAGCGGCGCGGATGCCATCTATTTTGGCGTGAGAGAGTCCTTTAACGCGCGCGCGCGCGCTGAGAACTTTGGCATTGACGAGCTCCCGGAACTGATGGGTTTCCTCCACTCGCACGGAGTCAAGGGCTTTTGCACAGTCAACGTGCTCCTTTTTGACGAGGAGCTACACGAGGCCGAGTCGCTGGTGCGCGCGCTTGCCGCTGCCGGAATCGACGCACTCATCGTGCAGGACCCTGCCGTGCTCATGCTTGCGCGACGTATTGCTGAGTGGCTGCCGCTGCACGCGTCGACGCAAATGTCCATCACGTCCGCAGAGGGCGCAGAGTTTGTCACCGATGGGTTCGGGTGTTCGCGCGTCGTGGTGGGGCGTGAGCTCTCAGTCCGCGAAATTTCGCGCGTCGCGGAGCGGATTGACGCCGAGGTGGAGGCCTTTGTCCACGGGGCTCTATGCGTATCTTACTCAGGCCAGTGCCTATCCTCTGAGAGCTGGGGCGGCCGCTCGGCTAATCGGGGACAGTGCGCGCAAGCATGCCGGCTGCCATATGGACTTCTGGTCAATGGCTCGCTCGCAGAGCTCGGCGACGTGCAGTACCTGCTCTCTCCGCAAGACCTTATGGCCATTGACCTTGTTCCCGAGCTGATCGATGCGGGCGTCGCCTGTTTCAAGATCGAAGGGCGGTTGAAGGGCCCCGAGTATGTTGCTCTCACAACGCGGGCTTATCGTGCAGCGGTCGATGCTGCGTGGGAGGCCACAGAGCGACGGGAGGATGAGAGCTCGCCTGACGCCACGGCGCCATTCGAGTCGGATCCAGCGAGAGCACCGTCGGGCCGGCTCTCGTCCGAGGAACGCGAGGCTCTCGTCGCGCCGCTCCGGCAAGTCTTCGCGCGTGGGCAGGATGCCAAGCACGACGGCTTGACGCCAGGCTTCCTCGAAGGCGTGCGCCACCAGCGCCTTGTGCGCGGGCGCGCGCCCGGCCACCGCGGCGTGCTGGTCGGCGAGGTGACAGATGTGCGTCCCACCAAGTCTGAGGTAGTTGTGCGCGTGTCTGCTGGCCTCAAGCGCGGCGACGGCGTCGTGTTCGATGGCGGACGGCGCGGCATGCGTGAGGACAAGGAGGAGGGCGGCCCTGTGTTCGCGCTGCGCGACGCTCTGAGCGGCGAGGAAATAGAACCTCGCGATGAGGCCAGGTCAGCTGGACGCACAGTGGTGATGAGCTTCCGGCGGGGTGCGCTCGACCTCTCACGGGTCCACGTGGGCGACATAGTATGGCGAACGAAGGACCATGCTCTCGAGGCAGCCACCAGGTCAATGTTACGCAGGCAGTTTGGTGGAGCCGGAGCCAGTGCGCAGACATCCGCCCAAGGTGCACCACCTCTTGAGGAGTTGCCCGCCGCCCACGCACTCGCTTCAGATGGGGTGCCACCGCTTGGTTCGTCACGAGTGCGCGCGGTCGCCAGTGGTAGTCTTGGCTCGCCGCTACAACTGCGGCTCACCGACGCCGACGGCGTCAGTGTTGTGGCGCAGTCGGACGTGCCTCTCGAGGTTGCGCAACGTGCACCTCTCACCTCCGCTGCGCTTCGCAAGGCGATCGGCACGTTGCGCGACAGCGAGCTTGTTCTCGAAGGTGTGGAGGAGCGGTTCGGCACGCCCAGCGACGAGTCTGAGAATCCGGGCCAGCGCTTGGGGTCCTCGCTCGATGAGCTCTCGGCGATCGCCGCCGGCCTCTTCTTGCCTGCTGGTGAAGTGAAGGCGACTCGGCGGCGGGCAGCTGTCGCGCTGCTAGAAGCGCGCAAGACGGCGGCTGCCGAGGCGAAGGCACAGCGTGAACACGCAATTGAAGAGGGGGACGCATTGTCGGCTTTGCTGCGCGAATACGGCTGCATGGAGAGGCGTGCACGTCGACGCAGACCGCGAGGGGGCTCCACCGTCGCTGAAGGTGGCCGCAACGCTGAATGGCGAGGGGAGGAGCCTCTGCCAGCCAAGCTGTCCGTCCTGTGCCGATCAGCGGAGCAGGCCGCTGCAGCTGCCGAGAGCGGCCTTGTGGACGAGGTTGGCCTCGATTTTTTGGAAGTGCACGGTCTGCGTGAGGCGGTGGCGGCGGTGCAGTCAGCCGGGAAGCGCGCGGTTGTTGCGACTCCTCGAGTGCTCAAACCCGACGAGGAACGCCTTTGGCGTTTTTACTTGTCACTTGGCGCCGACGCGCTCCTCGTCCGTTCGGCGGGGCTGCTGCGCACCCTTACATTGTTGCGGGCCGGCCTGCCGATCGACGGCACTTCACAGCCAACGGGAGAGGGAACACAGGCGCCATCGGCGGTCCCTGAGCTACGTGGGGATGCTAGCCTCAACGCGGCGAACGCGCTCACGGCCGCCATGTTCTTGTCAAATGGCGTCGAGCGCATAGTCCCTGCGCACGATTTGTCCGCGAAGCAGATAGCCGGGCTTGCCGAACGGCTGCCCGAAGACCTCGCCTCTCGCCTTGAGGTAGTTGTCCATCAACACCTCCCCGTCTTCCACACCGAGCACTGCGTCTTCTGCCGCTTCCTCTCTGACGGCAATAGCTACAAGGATTGCGGCCACCCGTGCGAGACGAACACAGTTCATCTACGCGATAGGTCTGGGCATGATCACTTGGTCCTCGCCGACATGGGCTGCCGAAACACAGTCTTCTCTGCGCAAGCTCAGTCGGCGCTGCAGTACCTGCCACGATTGCGCGCGGCGGGCTTGAGACACTTCAGGTGTGCTTCTTACCTGCCATCATGGCGACTTGATTGCCGAAGGGCACCACGTGTGACGCAAAAGCAACACCAGCATTGGGGAACTTTCTCAACTCGATCAGAACTTTGTGTGCACGCCTCCACGTCTCTGCTTGAGGGCTGTGGAGGACGGCGGGAACAGCCTCTTCGTAGAGCCCTCACCCCACCTCCTGAATGGTTTGCATAGGATTGAGCTTGTGGACGAAAGCTCTAATACTGTCACCAAGCTTTTGAATGCGTACCAGCGAGTTTTGGACGATCCGACTGAGGTGCGTGCAAGTACCTTCTTGTCCATGCGGCCGCGTGTACGGTTCGACTCGAGGACTGAGTGGTTGAGGCATCCGAGCACGCGTGTAGCCACCACTCGGGCATCCGTAGCCTGCATGCACGTCCTGACGCCTATGCGTATTCTTGAGCCCAAGCCTCGCACTCTTATCCACCTGACCCCCCACAGGCTCGACGCGTGTGGTCTGAGCTCAAGCGTATCCCAGATGCCAACGGCAATGCGCAAGGCGTCACTTTGGGATCACTTGAGACGCGTGCTGAACGGTTGCGCGAGGAGATGAAGCCAACGGCTGCAAGCCTTCAGCAACAGCGGCTAGTGTAAGGCGCAAAATTGCATGCCCAAGAAATGTCGTGTTCCCGGGCAATTTCAACTTGCTCTCGGGCCTGTTTCGGTAGATTCGGAGCGAACAAATAGTAGTACAAATATCTTCATTTTGGCAACGACATTGGGGTAGATCGTAGTAGTGCCTACACGAATATGAATAGATCGACCTCGACATTCTTGCCGGAATTTCTTGGAGTTCTAGAGATGCAGTAGTACTTTAATTAAAGGATGGGGAGGCGCAACCCCATCGCCGCGCCCGATCCATCGCACACTGCACGCCGGGGAGTATCCGGTCGCGAACACGGCGCAACGCGGATGCGCGCCACCCATTGGGGAGATGAAGATCAGTGCTGATTGCTGTCGCCGATTCCGATTCGGAAGTCTGATGAAGGAAGGGGGGATGGAGACGGAGGAAGGGGGGGGGGAGGCGCGCGGGGGGCGGGGGAGGGGGGCGTGAGAGCAGCAGGCGAGAAGACGGCTCTAGACGCTCTCAGATCCCCTCCCCCCCCCCCCCCCCCCCCGGTTGCGACGTCGCCCTCGCGCGAAAGGTGTTGGCGCGGTGGGGGGGGGGGGGGGTTCGGCGCCCCGTCGGACCCATCGCTCGTCTCTCTCTCTCTCTCTCTCTCTCTCTCTCTCTCTCTCTCTCTCTCTCTCTCTCTCTCTCTCTCTTGACCCCACTGGATTCCCTTCCTTCTTCCCTCCACAGAGGGGAGAGGAATCAAGCAAATGGCGGCAGGGGCTCGAGCGGGCGGCCCCCCGCGGCCCCCTCCTCGTCGCGGAATTCCCCCCCCCCCCCTGCTTCCCCCCCTCCCGCCCGCCCGCCCCCCCCCCGCGCTCCCCGCGACCCCCGCCCCCCTTCCCCCCCCCTCTCGGGCGGCGAGAGGGGGGAGGGGGGGGGGAGGGCCGCGAAAGAGAGGATCTCGATTTCTTCCCCCTTGATGACGGCTCGAGGGGCCGCCGCTCGCCCTTCCTCTCTCCACTCTCCCTCTCGTTTTCTAATCTCCTCTGCGTCCGTCTCTCTCCTCTCCCTCACCCTTTCCTCCGGCGGTCCTCGCGCCTCAGCCAACTTTTGGACCTCCCCCGCGCTCCCTCTCCCCCCCCCTCCCCTCTCCCTCAGATCGGAAACTAGGGAAATTGCCGCCGCCGCCGCCGCCGCGCGCGGGGGGGGGAAGGGGGGAGGGGAGAACCACAGGGGAGATCGCCGGGGATTGGAAGGGGGGGGGGCCGCAACAAGAAAACTCCTCTCCTCCCTCGGCGCCGGCGCGGTCTCGTCGCTCGCGCGCGCGAGAGAGAAAGCCCCTTCCCCCCCTCCCCCCCCCGCCCCCTCCCCCCCCCCCCCCCCCCCGCGCCCTCCTCCGCCCCCCCCCCCCCCCCCCCCACCTGCTCTCTCCCGCGCTTTCTTCACCTCCCATGCCGTCACTTTCATCACTCCAGGCGCTCTCCTGAACCCCCCACCCCCACCCCGCCGCTCTCAGCACCGGCGCGGGTAAGCGATGAGGGGGAAGAAAGGAGAGGGGGGAGGCCATGGGGGAGGGGATGGGGACGGTGCGCGCGGCGGGCGTGAGTGAGGCGTGGCGCGCGGGCGGGAGCGAAAGAGCGTCGTCATCAGGCGGAGCTTCTAGCGCAGCCACTTGCCCGCCAGTCCCCATGCTGGCTGTGCAGGCTGGCGGGACAGCGCTGCTGAATCCAAAGTGCATCCCGAGTGGGGCCCTGCGTCCTGCGGCCTGCCTTGCTTGCTCGCGTGCCCACACGCTTAACCGACTGCCCGTCCTCATCGCATGTCCCCTGTTCAGACGCCGGGGCACGCCGGCCAACCCAGAGCGGCTGTGGACACCATGGCTACTGGGTCAAAGACTGGCACGGTGAAGTGGTTCAACTCACAGAAGGGCTTCGGCTTCATCACTCCGGATGATGGAGGCGAGGATCTCTTCGTCCACCAGTCGGCAATCTACGCTGACGGCTTTCGCACGCTCAACCAGGACGAGCCCGTCGCGTACAACGTCATCCAGGAGGGTGACAAACTAAAGGCGATCGATGTGACGGCGCCTGACGGGAGCTTCGTGAAGGGCGACGGTGGCCGCCCGGGAGCTGGCGGCCGTGCCGCCAAGGTCGAACCACGCAAGTGGCCCGAGGGCACTGAGCCGTCTGAAGGCAAGGAGGTCGGCACGGTTAAGTGGTTCAATGCCGAGAAGGGCTTTGGATTCATCGCCCCAAAGGCTCCTGGCAAGGAGGACCTCTTTGTCCACCAGTCGGAGATCCATGCCCCAGGGTTCCGCTCATTGATGGAGGGTGAGGAGGTTGAGTTCAAATCCGTCGAAGATCGCGGCAAACTCAAGGCGACCGAAGTCACCGGACCGAAGGGCGACTACGTCCAGGGCCAGTCCCGCGCACAGGGCCGTGGCCGCGGTATGTATGAGGGTTTCTGAATCTGCCCACCGGCCACATGCTAATTCGTCGGCTTTCAGCTCGCCCTATCGACTTGCGCAGTCTGCAAAGTTGTTTCGCCACACGGATCCTTCATGCTCGTTCGCCAATTTGTTACATGGCCGGCCTTGCATCTTTGGCCTGGCATGGCAACCATCATTAAATGCTCGTCTGAAACCGCGGCCTGGAGCTTAGGGCCGCTCGCCTCGGTGGTCGCCTCGGTGGTTGCACTGTGGCGGCTTGTCTCACCCTAGTCTCGCATTTGGTGCGCATCTCACGTTCTCGCCGTATCATCAGCGGCGTCCTCGCTCAAGTACGCACTCCCGCCCCTACTCCTCGTCGGAGCTCGTGCACCTGCTGACACTCTTCGGTGCCAAGCAGATGTCGATCGGCCACTTTCGCATATACTAGTTGGCGTGGCGGCGCTGCCATTGCTGTTGTCATACCCGAATCTTGGATGGGTTCCTGTCCCGCCCTTTCCCCGACCCCGTACTCTTGCCGCCTTTAGCAGTAACGGTGTTCGTGTATTCGTGAGCGTGAGAATCGTGAAGGACTACTATATTGCCCTTCGTGCGATCCATGTGCTGCTCCTGACTTGTCGCTTGTGTTGCCAATGATGATATTTCGGTCGGCTGAAAAGGTCCAAGGTTAAGGATTGCGCAGGGAAGTCGTGTCATATTGATGCGCTCATAACTCATAATAACTTTTGTGTGTGAACCTCAGCGTCAGCTATGCATTGTTGAGTGTTGGACATGGGACGCTCTCACATGTCACATGGACATGGACACAGAACCATATACTACTACATATATGTAAATGATATAATATAAACACAATTAAGTTCAACCAATCTTCAAAAACATCTGAAGATTCCGGGCTAACACCTACTACTGACTAGGTTCTATAGGTTCTCTACCTTTCTGCCGACACCGCCCTGGTCT
Organism: Isochrysis galbana; assembly: GCA_018136815.1. Taxonomy (NCBI): domain Eukaryota; phylum Haptophyta; order Isochrysidales; family Isochrysidaceae; genus Isochrysis; species Isochrysis galbana. Next base: position 4,269,411 of record CM030934.1, read on the forward strand.
CCCTCCCCCGCACCTCCGGCTCCCGCTGCCCCTGCCCCCCTTCGTTCCTTTTTCTTCGGTTTCCGCCCCCACAGAGTAACGCAGCACATTGCGCCACACCACAACTTAACCAAAAGGCCTGGCCTCCCCCCTCCCCCGAAGCCAGACCCAAGGTAGTGCACATGGGTCGACCCCCCGAAACCGAATACCGAATAACAAAAAGGATCCAGGGGGGGAGCGGAAAGAAAGGGAAAGGAGAGTGAGGGCGAGGCAAGGGCGTTGTCGAAGGGAATCCATGCTGCGGAATGGCAGTGGATAGCAACAGTAGTAGGCATCTTCAAGAATTTTTCCCTTCGGTTTCCGGTTTCCGGTTCCGTAGGGCGGTCAAACAGTGTTTTTTTATTAGGGGTGAAAAAATGACCATCTCAGAATTGAGGAAATTTGAGGATTTTTTTCGGGAGAAAGTTCCCAATACACCCAACTAGCACATATCCGGGGCCCATTAGGACCCGGACCCCCCCCTTGGGCCCCCACAACAAAACGTAATCGAAAACAGACAAAAGACGCTAAAATCTAGGGCGGTCAAACACGCCTTTTAACTTCTAAGGGTGAAAATTCACCAGGTCAAGATTGAGGTTTTATCACGCGATTTTTAGGGAATTACCCTGGAAATGGGTATATTAGGCAGAATCTTATAAGAAATATGCACATTTTCGACGCCATTCGACACACAGACCCAAAAACGTTTTCGCGCTCGTGCGAAATTGACGTCGACCACAAAAGTGCACCACAGGTCGCGCTGTGCGACGCGCGCCTGCGTTCCCCGGGCACTGTTACCCCAGGACAGGCAGCACAGAGCCCTGCGCGATCGCACGGCGTCGCCTGCGCCCTCCACCTCGCCCCTGCTGGCATCTGCTGCCAGCCTCTCGCGCGCGTGCAGTGCGCGGCTGGCCGCGAGCCGTCAAAATGACGGTGCTGCGCATGATGGGCTGGCCCATCACGCGCGGCACCGCCTCAGTATGGTGGGAGGGGGTGCCTGCTGGCCTCCTGGCCGCGCAGACCCTCGCCAGTGCGGCCACAGGCCGCGTGCGAGGCCACTGGCGAGGCCAGCGACCATCGCTGCGGCCGCCATCGCGCGCCGCCGCAGGAGAAAAAGATCAAATTGATTATAGTTTTGCCAAATTATAACCATAGTAATTCTAATTTTAGGCTTCATTTCACCAGTCCAAGACACATATGAGCACAGTACATGACCACCAGCATGGCCAAATGACAATATTTCGGTAGCCAACCAGTCTTACCATATGAGATTGTCGAACCATCGAGCGAAAAGGAGGGGTTGTCCCTCGAAATCGAACGTGAGACGCTCGAAAACACGAGGCTGTCCGTCAATTCAGCACGTCAACGCGAAAACAAAACTTCTTTTTGTGCTCCATGCTGGGATGTTGTGCTATAGAAACGGGCGAACTATTGACTGGCCCGTGCTTGGCGGGCACGACCTGTGTGTCTCCGAACGTGAATGGCCTTGGAGGCCATCTGTGTGTCCCAAAAATTCTAAAAGTTGGCTCGTGATGAGCGCAAAGCAGCCAGTGTCCAATCGTGATTCACGACACGATTGCCCACTAATCACTAATCGATCGCAACCATCACGCCTGAAACTTTCAGGCCGGTGCTTGGCTAGATTACATGTTGAATCTACTAGTAGCCAAAAGAACGGGCGGTCTAGAGCTCGAAATTCGCCCTTCTGCCCAATTTTCGAGCCCTCCATGCGGAGAAAAATTCTCCCTTTAGACGTCAAACAAAAGGCTATCAATTCCACAGTACTGTTCGGCCGCGCGCGTCGCGCCGTCGCAGAGCACGGTGCAGTCGAGCTTAAATTACATTTCTAGATTGCTACCAGCCCTATGATGCACGTGAAAATCCGAGGAGCCGACGAAAATATAGAGAGAACACCTGCCGCCGATGCTCTGGTTGAGCATCGGCGGCAGGTGTTCTCCCTGCCTCAACGCGTCGAAAGACGAGTCGGGAACCTGCCGTTTGGGGCGGCAAAGGCATTATAGGTACAAGCTCGGTCGACCTGCGCAAGGCGCGATCGGCAGCGCACCTGTCCCGCAATCGGCCAACAAACTTTTGTCGACCAGCGAGCAGCGTCGAGCGCCATGGCGTCCTGGTGCTCCAGCTCCTCGTCAGTCGCAAGCCAGAGCGAATCCTGCGGGGCGAGGGTCGGGACCGTCAAGGAGCATCCTCTGACGGCCGAATCGGCCGTGTGCGAGCCGTGTATGGTGCGCATGTGCATGCGCGGACGTCATCGCTGGGGCACTAGGGTTTGAAATTTGCTTTATAGGCAATATGGGGCGTCGGACCCCTAATTTAATATATGTCTAGGCACCTTTTAAGTGAAAGAAACACATCTCTCAGTGGGAGCGACGTCCAGTTCGGCTCGTGTGAGCCGCCAGAGCGTGTGCAAGGGGGGGGGGTCCGACGGGACTTCGCACCGTCTTTTCGGACGAGGATTCTGAAAAGGCGGGGAGACCCTCCGAGGCGCTTTCGCCGGGGCTTTCCGCTCACGGTCAAAAATGTCGACCCCCCCCCATATTAGTACTTAAAAAGCCCTGTTTGACCGCCCTATAAAATCGCAAAAGCTTGAAAAGCTATGCCGAAATATTCATGCCAGGAGGCCTGGATACAACACACCCCCGCCGCCCGGCGAGCCAAAGTCTAGGGGTGGCGGCAGACTCCTTCTCCTCTCCTCCCTGTTGAGCACCACCTTCGGGGATAGGGCATTCCACACCAAGCGCGCAGCACGCCTCATCACACCGCCGCTCCCGCCTGCGCCAACCTCAGATGTCACGATGTCACAGCCTCTTGCGCTAAACTCCCCGAGGGCGACTGTGCCGTCAGTGCAGGGCAAGTGACCTTGGATGCCAGCGGCATTGAAGCCTCCGCCTCTCTCCCTCCCTGCTGACCGCCACCCTCTCAGTGGGGGGGCTCCCTGCGGGGGTCCTCTGCGCTCATTGGACACGCTGCCGCGAACCTCCCGAGGCAGTTTATACCGGGGTGGGCCCGCTCACCCCGGTGTGATCTGTATGTGAATAAAGTACTATCTAGTACTATGATGTTGCGAGGTTCTGTCCTCGTCGTCGCGAGCAGCGTGGCGGGAAGAAGCAGCGGGTGGTGTTGGAGAGAGAATGTAAGAGTAGAGTGCTCTAAGAGAGAAAAGGAAGAGAGAGAGAGAGAGAGAGAGAGAGAGAGAGAGAGAGAGAGAGAGAGGGAGAGAGAGAGGGAGAGAGAGAGGGAGAGAGAGAGAGGGAGAGAGAGGGAGGGAGGGAGGGAGAAGGGAGATACAATAGATAGGGAGAGAGAGAAATAGAGAGATGGAGAGATCGAGAGAGAGACAGACAGAGAGAGAGGGGGGGGGGGAGGAGAGAGAGAGAGAGAGAGAGAGAGAGAGAGAGAGAGAGAGAGAGAGAGGAGATACATTAGATATAGAGGGTGGGAGGGAGAGATACAGAGAGAGAGAAATAGATAGATAGATAGATACTACTCTAGATAGATGGAGAGATGGAGAGAGAGAGAGAGAGAGAGGGAGAGAGAGAGAGAGAGAGAGAGAGAGAGGTGTCACCACATGCCGCCAGCCGCCACTCGACTCACTCTCCTGCTTGGGCTCACGGGTGGCGCGCTCACTCTCACTGCACCTTCGGACCGCCTCGGCCTCCAAGCCGCTCTCACACCTCCACTTCGCCGTAGCACCCTCGAGCTCCACACACAGGAGGGCTATTTCAATAGGAGAAGAAGGCCACTCCCTCTGTCTGCCGCCTGCAGCCCACGCCGAGCCGGTCAGCTGCTGGCGTGCGAGGGCGCCAACCACGACCGCCTCGATGCGGCCGACCTCAACCTCCTGCAGACACTCATGTACGACGCCGTGCGACAGGAGGATTACGACGCCGCGTCCGAATTACGCGACCGCATTGCTGTTCTCACCGGCAGCAAGGGAAGTTTGATCGACTGGCGCTCGCTCGAGCTGCCAGAGTGGCTTGTCGACTGGCTCGGCCGGCTCGGCTTTGCGATGGCGACACGAGTGCAAATGCAGACACTGCGCTCTATCGCTCAACGCGATGGGGCGGTGGTGCGTCAGCACGACGCGGCGATTGTCTCGCCGACCGGTTCTGGCAAGACGTTGGCATACTTGCTGCCACTGCTCCGGCGTTTCTCCGAGGACTTCTTGGAGGAGGATTTGGCGCGCCAACTTGCCTCCGCCCGTGAGAGCGGGTTTTTTGAACGCACTCGAGCGCCAGATGCTATGCCACGACCGGTCTTCATGATTGTCGTGCCCAGCCGTGAGCTCGGCGTACAAGTCTCGCTGCTAGCCTATCGTCTCCTCGGAGGCTCGCCGAGCAATCCTACCCTTCAGCCGTATGCGCACGCCTCGCGATATCAGCCGGGCAACGTGGCCAACATGTTCACGTACACAGGGCCACGGCGGGTGAAGGTAGCCGGTCTTTGGGATGAACAGGTACGAGTCGCTCACGCGGTCGCCCCTTCACGGCTCGTGCCGTGCGATGAAGGATGAGACGTGTGCGCGAAGCATGCGGGCGAGAAAAGGAGCTAGCAGGCGAAATCCAAGCGGATCGCATCGGACATGCAGAAACTCTTGCTGCTTCACCTCCCATACAATGCCATTTTTGGCAGGGTCTATTTGCAACGGCGTACCAGGACTTGCTCAAGGACGCGCACATTCTCATCGGTACTCCTGACTATCTCGCACGAGCCGCTGTTTCGGGTAAGCTTCGGCTTCACCAGGTGCGCGCGTATGCGCGACGAGCACGTAGTTGACTCGCTCGTTGTGCAACTGCGATCCAGATGGCCTCGCCTCTCCTACGTCTGCGTGCATTGTCTGCTTGCGCTCCTACGGCCCACCCTCCCTTCCGTCTCGCACACTGTATGCTGCAGCTCCGTGCCTTCGTTGTCGACGAGGCTGATGCGGTGCTTCCTTTAGAATCATTCCGGATGCTGATGCGGCGTCTCTCGGAGGCTTTGGAGGCGAATGGCACCCCGCGTCCACAAACCATCCTGGCCGGCGCCTCGATTGGGAGTGAACACGTCCAGATGGCCATAACCGAAGGTTGGGTAAAGGAGCCGGTGATCGTGACGCCCACGGAGATTACACGCACCAACTCGTCACCACAAGGAGATTCTGTGGAGGGCGATGCCGCAAAAGACGACAAGGACGGCAGCGCCAACGGGGGCAGCGACGGTCATACGCATGGAGCTGCGGCCTCGAGCTTGCGCGCGGCATGCGAGCTATCGCAGCGTGTCCCATCCGGCTCGGCGCATGAGTACATTGTCTGTGACGGGAATGACGCTGCTATTGGCACTTGTTGCCGACTCCTCCGCCGCGTTTTCACTAGGCGTGAAGAGGCGTCGAGCTCGGACAAGGACACCACTTTACAACCGCCGTCGGACTCAGCGACTATGCAAGAGTCTCAGCTTGTGCTCGATGCGGCGGATGTGAATGACCCGCCGCGAGTTGTAGTCTTCACGCCAAGCGCGGAAGCTGCTGTTAGTGTGGCGACCAAGTTGCAAGCAGCGCTGTGGGCTGATGTTGAAGGTGAGCGTCTCGCAGCTCCTCCCCGCGCTCTGACCAGCCCTCTCATGCGGCCTTCTTCCGGCACGCCTCGCTGGGCCGAGCATGTCCCTTGGGGTCTCTCCTCGAAGACTCGCCACCCATGGGCTGCACCATACTCAGTGGTGACCCCACCTTGTGCTCAGGCGACGCCACTGCTGGATTGTGGGGCCTCTCCGTGTTGTTGCCCTCTGCCGAGCAGCGCATCCCCTCTGGTCTTGACGCACCTTCGCTGCAGGATGACGAGAAGACACTAACTGTGCTTGAATCGTCGCTCCGTGTGATGGAGATGTTCCGCGCGAATCAGACGTCAGTGCTCGTGACCACAGCTGCGGCCACTCGGGGCCTTGACTTTCCGCAGGTGCGACTCGCCGTACTTTGGGCCACAGTGGTATGGATTGCACTGCTTTCCCTCTACTCGAACGCGGGTGTATCGTCATGCCAGCAGCGCGTACTTTTGCGCGCTCGTGTTGTGGAATGCGCACACTGACACGGCACGCGGCCTCGGACGCATTTCATGGCGACCGATTCCGGCGGCCGTCTCAATTGTCTCGTGAACAGGTGACCCACGTCTTCAACCTCGGCATCGTCGGATCGGACGCCGACTACGTGCACCGCGCTGGCCGTGTAGGCCGGATAGGCCAACGTGGTCGCGGTGCCGTACTTTCAGTGTTGCAGCCCGACGAGGTACCCCAGCTGCTCGCGCTCGGTGGCTCCTTGCACTTCACGCCCCGGCGCGTCACATCGCCGGCGCCCACACCGCTCTCACAACTAGCGGCCAAAGGCGGGGCGGGTCAGTCCTTTAGTAGTGCCTTTGGAGAAGAGGAGAGGTTTGCCTCTGAGGCTGCGGCGCGCGCATTGGAGGACATTTATTCCTTGTACGACGGTGTCGAGCCGGAAGAACACAACGACGGCGGTGTCGAGGTAGACGGCACGTCATCGTCCTAGTAGTGAGATCGATGTGTATGCATCCCGTCTTAGGGCCGCCAAGGTGCGAAGGGTGGCGCTTTGGGTGTTCGCGAGAAAGCATGCTTGCGGAGGGGATACTCGTGCTCACTGAATGACGAATGCTACTTGATTGATGTTGCTTGCGCTCCCCTACTTGCTACATACAGCAACTAAGTTTATACTTGGTCGCGATGGAGGGCGCCGGCGCGACTCCCCTCTCCTCCGGGCCCCCCGCCGATGGTAGCCCCCCTGCCCCCATGGACCAGTCGCCAGTCGCTGGCGAAGCGGCCGCGTCCGCCCTCAGAGGCCGAACAGGTGCGTGCGACCCAGGTCGCGCCACACGGCCCGTGGCCCCGGCCACACCACCCACTGCAGCCATGCTGGCCTCCCACATAGTAGTATTCAATCCGTGTTGTACGCTGCCACAAGCGAGCGCTCGAGCGCTCAAGCGTCGAATCCTTCACAGCCTTACGGAGGTCACCATGCATTGCTCCGACCGCGTAAAAACACACGTTCGACCTCGTCGTCGTGCCCTGCGGCTACAGCGTTATTGGCAAGCTGTTCGACGGTCTCGAAATCCTCCTCGGCGCCAGCCATCATCGGAGTTCGTCGGCGTTGGAAGGAGGTCGGGGGGAGGAGGGATTGAGGGGCTGGGGGGAAGGCGGCAGGGGGGCCTCCTTGTACTGTACAGCTATCATAATAATTCATCTCTATTATACTACTATTACAATATTTTTATATCTACTAGCTACTAGCTACTAGCTACTAGATAGTAGATAGATGACTACTAGCTACTAGTTAACCACCAACGTAGAAAGTCAGAAACCACGTTACTAGTACTAGCAGGTAACTACTGCCAAATACATACAACCAGTTAACTAACTACCCCTCAAATGGCTACTAACTAATGCCCCCCAACGACGTTGATAGTTAACTACAGTCCCTGGCCTTGCTGTGCGCTGCGCGTTGTTAGGTTGTTGGGCGAGTGGGAGTGGCGAGTGGGTTAGTCAGACGCGAGCGGCAACACCGCTCGAGCATGTCTTTGCCTCGCGTCGGCGTATACCGACGCGCAGCAGCTATCTCCAGGCATGGCATGGCAAGCTGCGAGAGAGGGCGAGCGCACCTCGTTGCCGGCCATCGCTGCGGAGATGCCGAGCGCGGGCAGACGCAGACACAGAGTAGCGTTGTTGGGTTCCGAGTAGCGTTGTTGGGTTTGCGCGCCGACCCAATACCCCCCCACTAGAGGAGAAGAAACGTCGAGACTCAGCAACGACTCAACAGCGCGACTTGCCAAGTAAGTCGCCGCGGGTGAGTTCCCGTTGAGTCGCTGTAAACTGTAAACCCCCCGAGGATCTCTTTGAAAACTCCCGTATAAAGTACTCCGAACACTGATTCCTCTTGATGAGCTTCAGTAGAGTAGAGTAGAGAAGTGTACTCTACTCTAGAGTAAATAGAGAATCGCTTCTATAGTAGAGTAGGGAGGGGGGAGGGAGGGCAAGGAAGGCAGAGGAGCGCCGATGATGGACTCCCTCCTCTCCGCGGCGCTGGCGGCGCGTGCGCGGCTGGCGGAGGCGCGTCGTGAGTCAAAGCGCGAGGGTTGGCGCGCGGAATGGTGGGAGCATCGTACCGCCTCCCGCCCCGGTCTATCCAACCAGGGGTCCACCTGCTACCTGAATTCCCTTGTACAGGCGCTCTTCCACTGCCGCGAGGCACGCCGCCTGCTCTATGCCTTTGAGTACGAGGCATCACGCCACGGTGAGGCGGCAAGATGCGTGGCGTATCAGCTCGGCCGGCTCTTTGCGCGAATGCAGTGCAGCACCGCCGCAGTCCTCTCCACCAGAGAGCTGACCGCATCGTTTGGCTGGTCGGCAGCTGACTCTTTTAGACAGCACGACATCCAAGAGCTGTGCCGCGTGCTCTTCGACGCCCTAGGAAAATACGGAGTGCCACTCGGAGATCTGTTCGAGGGCGCGACAGCCCGCACGCGCGTCTGCCACGAGTGTGGCCACCGGTGGGGCAGCACGGAAAAGTGGAATGACGTCTGCTTGGACGTCTGCAACAGCAGCTCACTCGAGGAGTCTCTGCGGCAGCTCGTGGCATGGGAGACGCTCGATGGCGAAAATGCCGTGATGTGCGATGCGTGCGGCGTTCGGCGGCGCATTTCTCTGGGTGAGCACTTTTTATCGACTCCTCCCTTGCTCATGGTTCAGCTGAAGCGCTTTGTGTTTGACCTCCAAACGTTGTCCCGCCGCAAGCTAAACCACCACGTCAGCTTCCCGGATCGGCTGAGCCTGTCACAATACGGCCCTCAGCCACTGGACGATCAGCCTGAAGGCGATCGATCGGCAGTGGAGAGCGTCGGAAATGCGCACCTCGGCGAGTATCGGTGTCTGGCTGCCCTCGTCCACTCAGGATCAGCACACGGCGGCCACTACTATGCGTTGTTGAGAGAGGACGAAGGTAGTGCAACGGGCGAGGCAGCGAACGAGGGACCCGCGTCCTACCGGCCCACGGTGGCGAGCGGCGGTGAGACGGCAGGATTTACCGGCATTGCTGCAGAAGACGAGCAGAAAGCTCTCCGTGAATTGGTCAGTGCGGGAGCAACACTGTCCCGCGCTAAGGAACTTTTGGCAGTGCATGGGAGTGCTCAAACTGCTCTAAACGTCTTCACACTTTCAGACGCGGACGCATCAAAGAGTGAGCTCCAAGAAGTTGAGCAGGCGGGTGCGTGCAAGGTTGGCGGCGATCAGATGGACCCGTCACAGGAGTGTGAGCTTGAATTGAATGGCAGATGGGTGGAGTTCAATGACGCCGTGGTGCGACCCGCGCGCACGGGCGCCATGCGAGATGCGCAAGGCGTGGGCTCGCCGCATGGTACATCAAAGGCGCAATGCGACAGCGGTGCATCCGCATACCTACTGATATATCAAAGGTTGAGAGGAGAAAGGGGAGTAGGGACTTCGGACTTATCAGGCGGCAAAGACTGCCAGGCTCCGGCTGAAGTGCCCGATGCAATTGAGGAGCCTTTGCCCCCAGCATCTCTTTTGCACGAGATCGAGGAGGAGGAGGAGGTGGCAGCTGAGCTTCGACGCTGCGCCGCTTTGGCAGCAGACCTCGTGGACATCACTCTGATTCTTGCTCAAGATCCTCGCCGCCGCTCTGAGCTCGTGATGCATGCGGATATGCTGGTTTCAGAGCTTTTTACGAATGCGGCTCAGGCTGCATTACGCTTAATGGAGGAGCAAGGTGGAGAACCTCTGGGGGATCGGACGAATGAGATGTGCAGTAGCTTGCCGTCAACGGGCCTGGACAGCGAGGTCCCTCATGTGACCATGCGGTCCTCAGCGGAGGAGTCAGTGCCTGAGATCGGCCAACGTGGCGATCGCACTTGTAAGAGCGCACATCATCTTACCTCGGCTTTCCTTGAGAAATATTCTCTTCGTCTCCGGCGTTGGAATACTAGCGACCCGGCTGGAGGGGGGCATGCGGAGCAGCCCGTCACTTCATGGTCGTCATCGTTACGACAGGAACAACTAGCGCCACGCGCCACGCTGTTGGTCGATTGGCACGAAAAACATTGCACGTGGCCGTCGCCCAGTGCGTCGGACCTCTACACCCGCGTGCGTGAATGGAGCCCCCCTGCGGCGACGGCGGCAACGGGAGGGGATGAGGAGTTCAAGCCCGCGCGGATTGTTTGTGTACCATCCGGTTTGGAGGAAGGGGTCACAGTGGATGCACTTGCGGATGCGATTGCCCAAGCGACAGGAGTGCCACCAGCTTTGCAGAGGCTGCTGCTTTGTCGCACAAGTGCTGATGTCCTCATTTTTGATGGAAGGCGAGGCAAGGGCGTTGAAAGTGCGTTGGAACAACAAGATTCGCATGCAGCAGTCGGATCCGAGCCTCATCGCCGTCCGGCACTACTGTCCGCGCTGCGGCTCAACACACTTGACAATATTCTACTCGAGGTCGCGCCATCGTCGTGCTCGCCCTCGACACTGCTGCCAACACTCGAACTTGCGCGCCATCGTATGAGTATTTTCTTTAATGACCCGAGACCGCCTACGCGCGCTTTCTGTGAAGGCGAAGGCGAGGGGCAAGCGGACTTGGAGGATGGATTCAAAGAGTCACAATGCGTTGTGGTGGATGGACGAGATCGCTTGTCTAAGCTGACGCAGAAGATTGGAGAGGCTCTTGGGCTCGAAGGCCCGTTTCGGCTACGCCGCTCAGCACGCGGGGCACACCTCAAAGCGAAAAACAATGAACCCATTGGTGCTGGGGGCCTTGGACTGTGCGACGGATCGGTGGTGCACGTAGAGAAGGGGCGAGCGCTCAAGGAAGACGAGGTGCTGATCAGGATCCATTGGTGTCACGTTGACGAGGCCAGTACTCCCGCAAAGGGTGTAGGCGGTGCGACCGACCTTGGTCCGGATGCGTCCGAGGCGTCATCGGGAGTCGAGCCGAATGAGCGATTTGTCGGTGTCGATCCGCTAGCCGTTCGCGTAGAACCAATGGCCTGCTGTGAGCTTATCGTATTAGAGTCTTTCAAAGTCAGTCATCTACGCGGGGCGCTCGCCGCTGCTCTACCCGATGTGAATGCACGCCGACTTCGACTTTTCAAACGCGCCGGCGCGAGGGTGGGCTCACTATTGAGTGAAGGCCGCAGCCTCCGTCTCGCGTTGGCTGGAGGCTTTGATGACAAGGAAGTCGCGGCGCAAAGGCTGACACATGACGAGACGCTCAGCGATGGCGACGTGCTTTTGAGATGGAGGCATCTCATGCCAGTGGCAAGCGCTTTGACTAGGCTGTCGCCAATGGGAGTGAGCTCGGGTGTCCAAAACGAGCGCACTCGCGACGATGTGCCCTCGGTCCAAATGCAAGCCGCCGGTGGTGATGCCGCGGCGAACGCGGTTGCCTCGCCCCCTCCCTCCCCGCCCCCCGGTTTCACGCTGTCGCGCGAGTCGACGATGCTCTGCCACGCCTCCTGGACCTTCGCCGAATTGCTTGACACCCTATCAGCCGTATCTTCGGTCCCTCGTGAGTACCTAAGCGTCGCTAAGCCTCCATCGGTGCAACGGCAATTCAACATACAAGCGATCCGAGCACTGATATGGGACGACGCACGGCTCATCGGCGCGTTGAAAATCGGCGCTCCACCCGTCCGCGCTAGCCACGGTGAAATGTACCTTGTGCGCGACAAGAGGCAGGCAAACGCTCTCGTACAAGCGTTCGGTTCCAAGCCTTCCGGCGGACGCGACGGGCGGGGGCGCGGGAGTCGCAGTCATGGTGAGATCCATGTTGCCTCCGCACGCGCTGCTTCAAAACGCGAAACGGCGGTGCGTATTCACACCGTCTTCGATGATCAGTGAAGTGTATAGTCGGGAGTGCTTGGGCGTGGAATCACTATGCGGCTTAGACATTGCTTATTGCACGCGTCTTTCAACCTATTGTTAAAATAGGGGGCAATGGGGGCGCTCTGCGCCCCCATACACCGGGCACTAACTTCCCTCCGGGGGGGCCCGTCAGTCACTCTCACGCCCTGCCTCTTGGCATGGGCTGAGCACTCAACACTCTGACCCAGACCCCCAGTGGGCGCGGGTCGAGACTCGCACTCCTAAGCCCACTCGGGCCAGCACTCGTACTCACTCTTCCCCCCCTCTCCTGGTCACCAGGCAGACAGAGGCCTGCAGGGGGCACACAGGACCGGCGAGGCACGCGAGGGAGAGGCAGGAGGGGCCAGGGGCTGAGCCCCAGCCTCTACTGCCCCCTGAGCTGCCTGGCTGGCCCTCTGAGAGCCCCCTCAGGACCCCTGAGAGCAGGTCGTGGCGCGCGCCATGGGCACGCGCCGCAGGAGAGGGCGAAGAGAGAGTGGAAGAAGATAGAGTGGAAATCGTCAGTCCCCGGACCGGGGATTCACCGATAACCGCGACCCGTTTACATTAGTAAACGGGCGGAGTGAGAGGCTGGCGACAGGCGGAAGAACGGAGGGAGCGGCGCAAGTTCGGCCAGGGATGCCCTCTCAACGTATGGTTCCCCGGGCGCCGTCGCTTATTCTGCGGAGAAATGCTCGGGCAGGCTCGCCTGCCCCAAGGGCCTCTCACTCTCAACGGGACGACTGCAAAAGCTCGCTCCCCCCCCCCCGGTGCTTTTTCCTGGTAAATCTTCAATGTACAGGTTACATTGGCGAGACTAACTGGGTTTTCACCCGTATGAGCTTGTGGGGAGTTCGTACGGGAGCCGGGGGCTTGCGAGGGGGGAGGTATAATCAGGTGCTTACTTAGTTTTGTTTGTGCCTTGGGACTTGGTGCGGTCATGTGTGTCGTGGCCTGGCGTGTTAGTGCAAGTCTAGTGAGAGTAGAGGTACTAACGCTCAAGAATGTGTTTATTGCACGCGTCTTTGTGCCCAAGCGAAAGCAAGGACTTGAAAAAAACCTTTTGATGTTCTCGCCTCGCCCGCTGCTAGGGCGGTCAAACAGTGTTTTTTATAAGGGGTGAAAAATGACCATCTCAGAATTGAGGAAATTAAAGGATTTTTTTCGGGAGAAAGTTCCCAATACACCCAACTAGCACATATCCGGGGCCCATGAGGACCCGGACCCCCCCCTTGGGCCCCCACAACAAAACGTAATCAAAAACAGACAAAAGACGCTAAAATCGCAAAAGCTTAAAAAGCCCAACTTCGAACCGATGCCGGGCGCGCTGCGTGGCCGTTTTCGACGATCCATCCGGATGGGGGACCCCACCAAGGTGTCGTTCCGTCAATTGTGGGACATCAGTCGAATTGAGCGATCGAATGTCCACAGTTGTATATAGAGCGTTATTTTAAAATTAAATGCAGACTAGCGTAACAACTTATTTTCCCTGCTTTCCCGCGGCGCGTGTCCCCCCCCCCCCCCCGGGGGGCGCCGTGTCGGCGCTTTTCCCCTGTGTGGACAACTACATTATTTGCCCATGGCACCTGTGATTACTTGTAATTGGGCACGGCGCGATGTGCATCGGTCCCCCCGCGGAGACGCCGTGCGTGCGCATTCCAAACTTTTTCTCTATGCGTACCTAAGCAACTATCAGTAAACTGATAGTAAAACATCTGAAGATTCGGGCTACTCACGCTAGCTATACAGTCCACGTACTCACGGTACTCACTCACGACATCGCCTATACCCCAGTTTACTCACTCCCTTACACCACCCCCTTCATTCCTTTGTCTTTGGTATCGGGGGGGGGGGGCCGCGTGCACTACAACGGGCCAAGTGCAGGGGGTGGGCTGGGGCAGACCTGCTGGTGTGGTGTTCCTGTGGCAAAACAAACGTAAACGCCTGTTGCATGTGACACTTCGTGCCCCTGGGAGGTCTCGGCTCCCCTTCTCGCGTCTTTTTCAAGTATCTCCGCGTTTTCGCGGCATTCGTGTGTCGCTCGGGGTGTCGGCCTGTAAACATACCGTAAACAGGCGTGAGTCTTACCTTTTCTTGGGTCAGATCGCGTCGTTTTTTTGTTCGTTCTTTTCTCGCGGTTCTCTTCGTTCTCTTACGGGCGTGCGATGCCTGCGCGCGCCATGGCACCCCTCTGAGGCTCTGAGGGGACCCTCGGGTCCCCCCAGAGGGCCAGCTGGGCCAGCTCAGGGGGCAGTGGAGGCTGGGGCTGGGCCCCTGGCCTCTCCTGCTTCTCCCTCGCTGGCCTCGCTGGTCCTGGGTGCCCTCCTGGCGGCTCAGGTGGTCTGTGGCTCAGTGGTGGAGTGGGGGGTCAGTACGATCAGGGGCCAGTGCAGGCGAATGCGTGCGGCGCGCGATGCGCGCTCGGCGAGGGTCTGTGCCAGAGTGATGTCAGCTCAGCCCCTGCCAGCAGGCAGGGGCTGAGGTTGAGTGTGCAGGCCCACCCCGGGGGTGTCTGCGATGGAGGAGGGGGGGCACGGGGCCCCCATGACCCTATCAGTTTTACTGATAGTTGATATCAGTAAACAGATAGGGTCATGGAGCGCGCGCCGCCTCCCGCCCTCGCTGCCGCCGCCCTCGCCGCCATGGACGAAGAGTTCATGGACACGCCACTGTCGCCGAAGCGACCACGCCAAGACGGGGCTGCGCGGGCCATGATGCCAGAGGGTCAGGGGGTGGTTGGACTGTCGGCAGCCCGACACGGCGCTGCATCGGGCGGGAATCAAATGCCGAATGTAGCTTAGATATAAAGGAACCGATCCCCCCGCGGGCGCGACCGCCAATTCTTTACGGGTAGAGCGTGAGCGCGCGTGAGGGAGGGGGGGAGGGGAGGGGGGGCAAATCGCACCATTTCCTGGCTAAGATTTTCGTGGCGGCAGGTGGCCCCCCCTGAAGGTTTTTTATTGGGCCTCGCGCCACGGTCAAAAAATGCAGCGCCCAACCCTTACTAATAGTTAAAAAGCCCCTGTTTGACCGCCCTACCGCTGCTCTGGCTCTGGGAGTCCCTTTAGTAGCCACGCCCATACCCATACCCCTACTTTTTCCCCTCCCTGCCCGATAAATGCCGAACGACGGCAAAGAGAAGCCTAACGAGTGTCGGCATTCGCGAGCACGCGACAACCCAGTGTAGTGATCTTCGTAGACTCTTGTCTCTTGTAGTCCCGGGTCATGGGAGCCGTATCGTCGTATCGTCGGCACATTGGCTGATTGTTCAGGTTGTAACATGTAAGAGTATATATCCTAGCTGTATGCTTCCATTCTTCTCTAGTGCGATGTCGAGCCCACCCCGGCATTTCCTGCTCCCCACAGCTCCTCTTTTATGAGTTGCTCCTCACCCTCCAATTAGGCTCCCCTGCTTGCGAAACCAAAACCAAAACGGGATCCTGGCGAGGGGGGCTGTCTCAGTGTGGAGGGAGGGGCGCTCCGGCCAGTGTAGGTAGAAAGCTAGTGAAGAGCTGGGTGGCATAGAAGGTAGAAGGGGGGCGAAAGGTGCGCTTGCGCTTGTCGCGGTAGCGGAAATCCTGTCTTGAGGTGAGCGCTAATCCCGTCCCCTTGTCGCGACGCGACCCATAAGCATTGTGAAATAATTTTATTTATGCTACTTTATGCTACCCTGCTTACTGTACATTGGCCGTTGTTCGCACATTACCGTTAGTCCCACGAAATCCATCCCTGCCGAGATAGTAGACTGGATGGAATCTGACTACCCCGGCTGCTCGATATCCGCGGTTCTAACGGTTGCGCGTACATCTCCTCGCTTAAGGGTGGAGTGCTCGGCGAGGGGTGCCTCAGGGTGGCTGTGATGCGCCGATCGCACCCGCTGTTGAGTGCGTCGGCGAGGACAGTCGGTGGAAGCACCCAATCTGTACCCGTTGGTGTCAAGACGTAACGTATTCCTAGCAGTGAGCAAAGTTGGGCATAGGTCTCATCGAAGGCGGCATGTATTGCTGACGTAGTTCCGCTCCCCGGTGGTTTAGACTTGTCTTCGACATCATGCATGCGCTGCGCAACCGTGCTTGCTCCATGAGCCCCGGGCTGTGTATACTTCCTCTTTTTTTGACCTGGACCACCTCCCATCCGAGCACGCTGCCAAGAAGCTATTGTGGACGCCGAGCTTGCCTCAGCCAAGGCGCGGTGTAGAGTAAGATCTAAGAAGGAGCCTCCAGCATTGGGATGGCGCAGTGGCTGTGATTCGACGAGGCACGCATCGCTCGGTGACGCAAGCAGGTTGACCTGAGCGGCAGAGACGCGCGGCAGGTCGAACCAGCAAGTCAAGCAACCAGCAAGCCAAGCGATGCGCGCAGATGAGAAATTGAGTCTGGAAAATTGGCAACATGCCACAGCGAGGGAAGTGCTGATATTTTGCGCTCACCTGTGCCGCACCCATCGGTGCTACAACGAGCAAAGCCGACGCAAACATGTTGAGTTGGCGCCATAGTGGCGGGAGCGCGGCGTCGCCATGTATGACCAATTCAAGCCCAGAGCGCGCCGCGTGCCCCTGTGCTATGCGCAAGACAAAAGCGTCGCGTGTTGCGCGCCCACGATCCCAGGCGCGTGAGCCATTGAGGGGTAATCCTTCAATGACAGGCGGGGCCGAACGCCGTACCAGGATGATAGAGCGCCGGAGCGGTGGTGCTGTGGCATTCGCAGCGAGCGCTGCTAAAACTCGAGAACGAAGCCAGAATACGTGGTTGGGAAGCGGGTGAACACATCTATGCGGAAGTAGCCAAGCAGTGGGTGGGGGGGAAGCAAGTGAGGAGACAAGGACTTGACGGTTTCGAGCATCAGCCTAGACTGCGCCGCACCTCCCTAACTGAGGTACCCAGAGCTGTCGGGCAAACACCTGCCCGAATATAACCTGCTTTGACGGTATCGAACCCACGAGAAGGAGCCAAGCCGCATGAAAACTATCCCGCGCGCTAATCTGTATCCTGCAGCCCACGCTGGCCGAGCCCGGTGCGCACTGGCTGCGACCGCCAGTGTCGGTCCTCGAGCATCGCGTCGCGCCCTTTGCAATGCACGCGGCGAGCGAATCGTTGGCAGCCGCCAATCCCACGAGTGACTCAAACGGGAAGTGGTAGTGCCCCTCACCAAAATGCGTAGCCAGCGTGATGACAGATTCGAACGAGCGCACGCCCGGCCTGAGCGGCTCCATCGGGTGGCGGAGACGACGATAGCACCCACCGTTGCGCAGGCTGCGGCATCCTCCCTCTCGCCGCAGTAGAATGTACCCCTCGCCGTCGACGTACGCATCGTCGTATCGGCGGAGGCGAGTGCCACGCCGCATCTCTCCTCCCGCGTCAAGGGCGACTCCCGCCTCGGTCTCCCAGACAAAGGCGGAAGTGTTGGGTGCTGGCCGACTACCTGTGCACCCAGCGGGCGCGAAGACGCCCCCCTCGCTGCAGAAGACACCGAGACGGTGGCGGTGGCACCTCTTTGGCGAGGGGGCGGGGCCCATGAGGCCACCAGCTTGCTGAGGGGAGAAGGGAGGACGGATACCGCGAGGGGAGGGGCGAAATTCAACGGAGACGGACGGCAGATGCAGATATTTCTTTTTCTTTTTTCTTTATTTAGCTCCTCGCGAGATGAGGGAAGCCCACCAAGCCCGCCCGCCAGCGCTTCCGGGCTTGCCGCGGAGAGACAAGGCCATATCCTAGATGGGAACCACGTTTCCACCTACTCTAGAGTAGAGTAGAGTAGAGTAGAGTCCAGGCTTGTAGTTGCTAGTTTTCACGTTTTCACCGTCACCGTGCGCTTTCTTTTCAGAAACTTTTTACTCTTTCTCCATAGACCATAGACCATACATAGCGGGTAAACCCTACATGTGAAACACAGGATCAGTGTTTTTTTCGGAGGCCCAAGACAAAACTATTGTTATAGTTTGAACTATGGAGCGTGCCGCGACCGCTCCCGAGCCCCAGGCGACCCTCGCCACCGCGCCCCACCTGGGACGCCCCATGCCGCCCGAGGCGGCTCGTCAGAAAGCCCTCTCAGAGCCCATCCAGCCCATCCAAACCACGCCCGCGCAAGCGCGCGGGGTGGCGAGCACTGGCACCGAACAGGTTGCCCCCATGGCTCTGCGTAGCATGCAGGGGGTCTTTGAGACTCCCTCCAACAGTGGGAAACCCTCCCACCCCAAGAGCACCTCATGTGGGAGGGCAGCTCAGCTGCCCTCCCCATGGTGGAAACCTCTACCATCAGTGCACCCAACATGGGAGGGCACTTCACAACCATCAATCTCCTACGGAGAGCAACTTGTGCCTCTGTTTTTCAACATGTTGACTCACTTCTCGTTTTCACCCCACTCCTGTGGGCCACAAGAACCTACAACTCAGTGCCCTGCCTTGGGCCCTCCTTCAACACTTGACTCCCTCTCCTACTCTCCCTTCCCTCTAGAACCAACCCAAACAGCACGAACCCCCTCGCCCTCTGTTTCAAGCACCAAAACTTTCAACTCAAGACCTTTGTTGATACACTTCACGTTTTCACCCCACTCTTGTGGGCCACAATTACCTACAACTCAGTGCCCTGCCTTGGGCCCTCTTCCAACACTTCACTCCCTCTCCCACTCCCTCTTCCAACTACAACTAACCCAAGAAGCACAAACCCCCTTGCCCTCTGCTTCAAGCACCAAAAATTTCGACTCAAGACAAGAGGGAGGACATGTCTTGAGGCGGCGTCGCTGCCCATGCCTAGCGCAAGGGTATAGCGCCCCCACTCAGACATCTCCTTCCCCACAGCTCCTCTCTGAGGAGTTGCTCCTCTCCCTCCCATTAGGCCCCCTTGCCTGCGAGACCAGAACAGGATCCTGGCGTAGGGGGCTGTCTGAGTGTGGAGGGAGGGGCGCTCTGGCTAGCGCAGGTAGAAAGCTAGTGAAGAGCTGGGTGGCATAAGGGGGGAAGGGTGCTTGCGCTTGCCGCGGCAGGGGGTCCTGTCTTGAGTGAGCGCTAGTCCCGTTCCTTTGCCGCGCCGCGACCCATAAAAATTTGTTAAAAATTAAATTTTTTTCGGAGGCGCGGTCGTTTCGACAGCGACGGCTCCATGGGTTCTGGGGGGCCGCCCTCGGCGGGGGGCCCGGAAGAGAGGTGGGGAGCGGCGGCGCGCTCCATGGCAACCAACTATAAAGTTAGTTGTCAACCCGGGCCTTAAAGGCCAATACTCGAGATGCGGACATCAGACCCACACTAGGATAGACCGCGTATACGCGGCGGAATATTACTCCACGTGGAGATGGTACAAGGCATACATAGATCTTAAGCTTTTCACGGGCATGGCGGCATCCGATCACCACCCAGTGGTAGCGACCTTCGCAATCGCCCCTCCCAGACGGGCGACGGAGATAGAAGCCAAGATACCGATGGAGGTGTTGGACGACCCGGAGGCACGCGAGATGATTCACCTCCTCTGGAGGCGCTTATACCCGGTCCCTCCGGAAGATGACGCAGGGGATAAGCTCATGACTTGGACGGAAACCAAACGGAAAGTGTCCTCGAGTCTCCTAGCTAAGGCGGTGGAACTACGCAGACAAAGATCGTTCGCTCAAGCGGAAATAGACGCTGTAGCGGATGCTAGAGCAAGGCCCAGATGGCGGCAATCCCCGGAGCAACCGGGCCGGACGCCATGGATGCACTTAACCGTAAAGTGGTTGATAAAAGACGTACATTCTCACCCGCCCCGACTCTAGCGGAAAACATCATAAGGGCCGAGGAAATGGTTACTAAGCAATTTTTTAGAAGATTCACACCTATAGATAGACACGCCAACGGAGATATCCCAGCGATGTACGCCGGGGTGAAGTGGGAAGACCCACAACCAACCCCAGAAGAGGAAAACATAGCTACTACTGATACCGCCATTTTGGCTTCGTTGCGAAGCTATTACGTTTGGCTATTTAGCGCGAAGACATCGCAAAGCGCAGAGCCTCTCCTTCACGCCCTAAGACAGCGACAGATACCAGCGAGTCATAGATCCTATTTGGACAAGCCTATCGGCTGCTCCGAGATCATTAGGGCGATACGACAAATGGCTAAAGGCAAGTCCACGGGGCCAGATGGCATACCGATGGAGTTCTACCAAAGCTTCGAGGAGCTCGTAGCACCGTAGCACCGCGTTTGAAGGAAATGTTCCAAGAAGCATACCGGGTAGGGGCTCTACCGGAGGACACGTGCTCGGGAGACATAGCGCTGCTCTATAAGAACGGGGACGCTAGAGACACGAGGAACCACAGGCCTATCACGTTGCTCCAAACGGACTACAAAATCCTCGCGAAAGTCCTAGCCAACAGACTCCTTGAGTTGGGTGAACCGCTATATGGAAAGAAATTGAAGGAAAACGCAGAAGATGTTACTAGACACTAGACACAAGGGAGTAATGAACCAGCCAAGCCCGAGCGAAAGATAAAGCCACAGTCTCCCGCCCCCTCCACTCCAACTCCTGGCCGAGGCAGTGCGCGCGGCCTCCCCGGAACCGGCTCTCCACTAAAGAGGGAACTGGGGAAGGGGGAGGGGGTTGTTAGTTAGGGGTTAATTAAGGTTGGGTAGAAGGGAGGTCCACAAGCACACTGCCTCACGCCGCACGAGTAGCGGTGATTTTTAAAGAAGATTTTTTTTTACAATGGGTGAATGAAGGGCTAAATAAGCTCCCTATGGCTTCCGGTAGAATGGATCAGCAAAACAAATTGGGGGTTCTCCGGCGAAATTTTCGAAAACTACCGAATTTCAGGCCATCGAAGGCGGTGCGCGAAATGCAATCGGGCCCCCCTCCGGTATATTTTTGTGAGGCCTTTCATGCGAGGCACAAACATCGAATAGCGAGGAAACTTGTGATGCCAGCTCACTGGGTTCACAAGGCCTGGGTCTATGAACACTGGAGCATAAGTCATACTATGACGTCATACTCATATTTTTAGACTTGAATGTGTACGAAAGTATCGCACAAAACTCAAGGCGACGCTCACGTGAACCGTTAGTCACCGAGGGCTAGAGCAGCTAACTTGGCACCGCTACCAGGCAGGCGGCGTGCACTAGTTTGTTCATCCAATTCGACTACTGACAGCACAAAACGTTGAATCGAGTTATGCTGCCCTAGTAGCCGAGCCAATTGCCTCTCTACCCTTCGCTTTTTGCCACAGTGCTTTGCGCTCATGCTGCTGTATTGCTGGCTGCCGCAGACACGCAACTCATGACAACCAAGACCGATGACCTCAGGCACGCTACCAAGCTCCCTGATCACACCGAATCTATATTGAGAGCCAGCACCCACACGAGGCTAGAAGTTCGCGATCACCGGCAAATGATAGGTGCGAACCGCGAGACGGAGCGCTCGACTCCCAAATGAGCTCACTCAGGCGGAGGCAAGTAGTACAAGATGTCACTGCGAAGCACGTATTTGGGCACTGCGCCTTTTCCGGCAGAAGGTGTTTGAAAATTCTGAGGCCTCGATTTTCCTAGGCCTTTCTTCTCCTTTCGCCTTGCCGCACGGGAACGTTGCTTGGGGGGTGCACCAGCTCCAAAGCCTCCGTTCGCACGGTCCGCGCCCAACGGCTCCCCCACCCGAGTGCGCGGGAAGCACGGCCGCCCCTCGTGGAGAAGGGCGTTTTCGGATGGAACGACGTCGGGTCGACCGAGAGAGAAGGATTGGCCAAAGCAAAGTGCGTCGCCCGCAACGGGCGCAACGCTGACCTCGCCACCATCTTCCGGCAGGAGCACCGTCTCGCCCCCATCGAACCCATCGCTCAAGTAAAGTAGCAACGAAAGGTGCGAGACCCTGTCTCCTGGACTCCATGCCCACCCATCCTCCTCTCGCTCGCCGTATGTCCAGCCATCGTACTGCAACACGGGTGGCTCGCTGGACAGGTTCTCGACTCCACATTCTTTTAGCAGGAGCTTTGAGCCGGGCCAGACCTCATCATAGTGGGGTGCGAAACGGTCTGCGCCATCAGGCTCGTATCTGTACAAGCGGCAGCGAGCGTTGATACCGGCCAGCCGGTACGTGCCTTCCGGCGCACCGTCGCAGCGTCTCACCCATGGAGTGCCAACCTCACCTGAGCCGCCGCCCAGCATATGGCGGAGTGCCTCCAGCCGCAACAGCTCCTCGCGGCGCTCGCGCGTAGCCTCGTGCCGGTGCACGCAGACGGCACGCGGAACATGGGCGGCGATGCGCTTAGAGAGCTCCTCGCAGAGGTCGTCGTGCAGCGCCCATGAGAGCGCTCCATTCTTGCGGTCACCACTCTCATCGGCCGCCGTCTGCACGAAGCCCATGTCATCTGCGATCTGCACCATCTGAGCCGCCTCTCGGCGCGAGAGGAGCGAACGGATGCGAAGCACACCGAGCGCTGAGCAGGCCGGCTCATCGAGCAGCCGAGTCCGTGGGCTGTCCCTCAGCCGGAAAGAGGGAGCACACCAGAGCCCCTCGGCAGGTAAGTGGAGAGGGTTTGCAGTGAGGCAACGCAGCACCATGTTGCGGTGGTTGATGGTGCGGTTGGGGGGTTGGGAGGGGGGGCGCACTCTCTCGCTGTCTGCCTCCCTCTCTCTGTCTCTCTCAGTCTGTCTCTCTCAATCTGTCTCTCTCCGTCTCTCTCCGTCTCTCTCCGTCTCTCTCTGTCTCTCTCCGTCCCTCTCTCCGTCTCCCCCCCCCCCCCCCCTCCCCGTCTCTCTCTTTCCGTCTCTCTTATTTAATCGCACCCGCCGCACTCGGTCGGAGTGAGAAGGAAGACCGTCACAGAGCGAGAAGAGAGAGAAGAGAGGAGGCGCGGAGGAGGGAAAGAGAGCCGCTATCGACGAACGAAGAATAAACCGATGGGTGTGAAAAGAAAATGTCGACTGTGTCGACTAGAGTATAGAATAATAAACCCTACTCTGCACTCGGTACTCGTACGTAAGAGTACTTGCATGCGCACATACAAGGCCGGGACAATAGTATTTGCGTCCGTCCGGCACAAACACCTTCTGCCCCCTTCTCCGGAGCGCAAAAGCTCAGCTCATGCGAGATGTAGATGCTAGAAGCTAGAAGGCAGAGTCTCGGGGTGACGGACAGGTCCCCCGGAGGGGAATTGGAGGCTAACGAGGCGCCTTCCCCATGTGAACTTAGTATAAACTTAGTGAATCACGGACTTGTAGACATTAAATATTGACTTATGATTCTCAATAATTACTGGTTAACCCGGGTATTGCTACATATACATAGGAAATCTCGTGATCTCGTGATTCTTGATTCAGGTGATTGCATAAAACTTTTCAATAAAATACTTTACTCTACTCTAGAGAGATATGGACGCCATTCATTGAGAGAGAGAGAGAGAACTCACACAAAGAATATGAAGGGAGAGAAAGTAATCTTTTGGCGGGCTGCGTTCCTGAGTCTCTCATCTCTCCCTGTATTCTCACTCTTTTCGTCTCCCTTCCTTCTACCCCTCCCCCCTCTCGGCCATGAAAACATAGTGACCCGATGCCCACCAAAAGATTACTTTTGGCTCCTCGGCCGTCGATGCCACTGTACTACGTCGCGAAATAGAGAATAGCGCAGAGAGAGAGAGGGGGGTGGGTGGGGGTGGGGGGGGGGGGGGAGAGAGAGGGAGAGGGAGAGGGAGAGGAGAGAAAGAAAAAGGGAGAGAGAGAAGAGGGAAGAGAAGACGGAGGGAAAGAAACGAGAGAGGCTCTGTGTGGTTGTGGGGTGTCAATGGCAGCCGATTCGCTCGTCCGGCTCATTCGGCGAGAGGTGGGGACGGCGTGGGTCTTTCGACAGGACGAGACGCTTGCCTGCCGCCCAGGCGCGCCAGAGCCCGCACTCGCACTTCCGGACAATGAGCGGCTCGACGATTCAGGGCATACGGTTGCTGCAGTAGGAGTGAGCGAGGGAGAGAGAGGAGTCAGCGGAGGCCCAGGGACTCGCCACGGCTGCAGCTGCTTGGCGACCAGGCCGGCTGAGTCGGTGGCCAAGCCATTGGACCACTCGAAGCGCGCCGCCCGGCTTCCTTCCGCTCCCACTTGTGCCGGCATGAAGTTTGTAGAAGCGCCGACAGTGCCGCAGTCGGAGATGCCGTGCGTAGGCACGCTGCGTTGGGATGAGGAGAAGAAGTTCCCGCCGCTTCCTCCCTTTCCCGCTAATCTATCGCGCGAGACGGCCATCTCTCAATTGCTCGGCGGTTGGCGGGCCTATCTCGAAGGACGGCTTCCATCTGACCCCTCAGGCTCCATCTGTGTTGAGCCACCTATGCTCGATGGCCTCTCGTACCCTCTGTCCCTACTGCTCTCCATGCGTGCGCTCGGCTTGTTGGCTTCAAATCGCAGCGCCCAGCTCAAACGGATTCTTGTGATCGGTGCCTCGTCAAGGGCTGAAGAACGCCTGGTGTGCTGTCCTTATGTAAACCCCATCCCACCTCTATGCATGACCTCAATCCATGTTTGGCTGACCTCAGGTGCGCCATTCCAAATACTGGGCCGAGCTGTGTCACTTTTTACCTACACGCATCGATGGCTTGCCCTTAGAGCTCTTCTTTGTCGGCCCCGAGATCGATGAGAATCTGCATCGAAAAGAGGCCAAGTTAGGTCCGGGCGTTGTTGCCAACCGCTTCCGAGGAACTTTGGGGGCGCTGCTGGCATCGGACCCTTCTATCTGTCGGGATGACACGTTGATCGTCGGATTCAATACGGGGATGGGTTCCGGTCTCTGGCCACTCATGCGCTCTTGGCTTCCTGACCTGCTCGCGATTCTGCGGGGTGGCTTCATTGCGCTCTTCACATGCGCAAACGACTTTTCGGATCTTCGAGGCGAGACGCTCGTATGGGAATTGCTCGGCGCCCGCATGCTCATGGCGCCGCAGCGGAATCCCTTCAAGGCGGCAACCATCGTGCACGAGCCGCCAGCGAGCGTGCTCGCCCATCCTGAATGGTCGTGCTCGAGCTGCTTTGTGTATGCTATTTGCGGGCGGAAAGAGAAAGCGCCGGCGTTGCCTGAGCTAGGCCGAGAGACCCAACTCGAAAAGCAACTGCTCAAACTTGCATGCGAGCACAAGCGAACGCAAGAGCCATCGCCCATGCCGTGATTCTTGAGAGTGCGTAGGCCCACGCGCCAGGTTTGCAAACGAGGATTGACAGGTGCACATGATGGTGATTGTGGTGACAAAGAGAATAAGTCTTTCGTTGTTTGTCTCTAGTTCTCTACCTCTACTGCTCTATACCCGGCTCGTGATCTTCAATTTTTAAAAACTGTATTATATGAACACCGCACACGCGGCTCCCCCGTGCACTACTAGGGGGATTGGCATGAAGGGCTTAGATATGGTCCGGTGGTCGCCCCCCCCCCCCCCCCCGGCGATCCGTCCGGTGGTCGCCCCCCCCCCCCCCCCCCCCCCGGCGGCCCGGCGGCCCGTCCCCCCCTTCCTCCTGCACCTACAATAAGAAAATTATGCAACTGGGAATATGGGGCCCTGCACTGAGCCGCTGGCCGATGCTGCACGCATCAACGCAGGACGCAGGTGAAGGCGCGGGTGAAGATGTCCCCGCGGGCCCTGCGGAGACCCTCGCAGAGCCCGGGGGCGGGCGTGCGGGGCATCAGAGCGCCTCAGCCTCAGCATGGATGATGGATGTGCAATCATGGCCGCGGCTTGGGCTCGTTCCGAAGCCGATGAGGTAGCGTTCCGCACTCCGCACTCCTAGGGTCTAGGGTCTAGGGTTGCAGTTGCAGGAGTGCTGCAGCGACCAACGGCCCAAATGCTACTGGCGAAGCAGGGGTCGCCGTTCGCGCGCGAGAGAGATCTAGATGGTCCGTCCCCCCGGCAGGTCAGCTAGTTAGTTTGTGAATCCCCCTCCCGACGCCCAAATAAATACCAAATATGGAGCAAGTAATACACAAGCGAAATAGCTATTTGCTATTTGAAATATAGTGAAATATGCTGAAATGTGAAATATGAAATATGCATACGCATACGCACGAACATGAAAATGAAAAATATAAATATTATAATGATATACTACATAATTTGGAAGGTTGACCCAAATATGTAGTTCAAAATGTCACATATTTTGACCAAGGCCTACTTGCTACTTGTTGGCGAAGATTTTCGTGGCGGTGGCGGCAGGTGGCCCCGCCCCGGGGGCCGGAGGGTTTTGGGGCATCGCGCCACGGTCAAAAAATGCAGCCCCGCCCTTACTTATCAGTAGTTATAAAAGCCCCTGTTTGACCGCCCTACATCGAGGCACAAGGCCAGACAATTCCAGCGCGAGCGCAAACAAACATAGAACATAGCGCGAGCGAGTGGGATGCTGGGACGGACCTGGCTGGGTCACGAGCCGGACAATCCGGACAGTTCGTGCATCTATCGCAACCGGCGGCCCCGAAAAAATGCCAGGATGTCTGAGATCTGACATGGACTTTAGCGGAATATCTCATCTCTATTTTCACATGCGAAACTCATTTGTCAACACATGCCCAGAAAACACATACCCCGACGCGAGTGCGCATTCCGTGGCGGCCATGGGCGTGCGTGCGCTACGTGCAAATGGATTGGCGAAAGGAGAAGGCTGGTGCCATGTGCAGGGGATTGCTAAACGAGTCCACCACCGGCATCATGTACCATCACTGCCACATTAAAACCGTACCCGCAAATATCTCTTCTACGGCTTCTACACGGCCTTCGGCTTGGAGGGGGCCAACATGCGACGAGCTTTCCTTACAATAAGCATGAACCAGTAGACGTTTAGTCCAATGGGCATTGGGACGGTGAAGAAGCCCAATAATCTGTCTGGGACGTTCATGCACCCCGGTGACAAAATTGTGGAGTAGTAAAGCATCAGCAACCACGGGATAGTGACAATGCGCGTCAGGAAGAAGGAGAGCGCCCAGCTGCCCCCGACAATCCCCTCGGCGGTAGAGCCACCTATCTTGCCCTTGTTAATGATGAGAAAAATGGCCTGTGTTCGAGAGATGGGTTCGGGCGTGCAAAGCGAGTGAAAGATCGGGGACTATCGCAGGCTCATAGCTATCAGCCCCTCCTTGCATGCAGTTCGCACGGTCTGCAGTGATAGGCTGCGCTTGCCTGTCCTATGTTGGTGAGCTCTGTGAAGAGGAAGAAACCAACGAACATGACGGCGCGGTCGGAGGCAATGCAGTATGGCCAGACGATGACAGAGATGACGTGATGGATCCACATCAGAAGCGTGCCACTCTTCCCCATCTCTTCCTCGCAATACTTGGCGTACACGGCCATGACCAACGAATCGTACACAAAGTATCCACATGTGAATCCGGTGACCCACACAGCGAGCGGTGGCGCGCGGACGGTGCCGGCGTTGGGCTGTGCGGGACAGGCTTCGACGGGATAGTCTCCGGAGAAGAGCAGCTGGTACATCACGTACGTGGCGACCGGGCCTGAGACGAGTGCGTGCAGCCCGCTCGCGACGCACTGCGCGACAAAGAAGCGGCGCGATTCACTCAGTGCTCCCATCTGTGCTGGAAAGAGGCGTGGCAGGAGGAAGCGGGCGGCGAAGAGGCAGAGAGCGAGTCCAACCATCGATCCGACACCGACGGTCGCCATCTGCCCTCCCACCTCCAGTCGTGCGCTGTATGGCTTGTCGAGGAGCCCCGCCATCTGGGCTCGGCGAGGCGCACTGTGGCGCGGGGGGGGGGCGGGGGGGAGGGGGCGGGGGGGGCGGGGGGGGCGGGGGGGGGGGGGGGCGTGGACGCGGAAGAAAATGCCGGTGGGGGAGGGAGTGGGAGAGAGAGTCGTGGTGGGAGAGGAGGGAGCGAGTATTGTATGTACTAGTAATCTAAAAGTACCTCTCTTGGGGGGAGGACTGGCGGAGTGGTGGGGTAGGAGTAAAAGTATTCCTGCCCCTATGAAACCACGAAACCACAAACAAGCAGGGGCGGCTGCGGGGGGGGGAAGGATATATTGACTACTCTAAAGTAGAGAGGACGAACAATAGACTCTACAGGTCATGTACGGAGTAAAGTAGATAGAGTAGTGGGCACACGGAGCATATGTACGTAGCTATAAATGTACTCCGACTATTGTCGATGGAGAGAGTTTTCGAAGGGTGGGCGCAGAGAGGAGGAGATCCGTCAACCGAGAGAGGGAGAGAAAGGGGTGGATGCAAGCCGACTGCAGCGACGAGCTGGACGACGAGGAGAGTCAGCGTGGACGGCTGGCTGAGGACGTCGCGAGGGCGGCGCGCGAGCGGAATACGAGCGATGACTGCCCCTTCGCATGCGCCGCCGCATCGCCGGCGGGACGCACAGCGGCCGAGCAGCTTGAGCACTTGTGGGCAACACTTCTTGCAGAGCAGACTCCACTTGGCGTGCCGGTGGCCTGGCCCTCGCTCCGTTCCGTGCAGCAGGAGGCGATGCAGCGGCAAACATACGCTAACCTGCTCACATCGCGCGAAGATCTGCAGCCCCACTGCTGCAAGAACCTCTGCTCCGTGGGCATGGTTGCTAGAGCAGAGATCAAGTGGCACGGGGGTGGTGGCGGAGGGGCTGCCCATCGTTGGACCGGGCTCTTCAGCGGCGACTCTAGTGGAGAGGGCATCTTGCGCCTTTCTTCGGCAATTGCCTGCCCCACCGCAGACAAATCTCGGTTACCTGGAGCATTTCGCCTGGCCCTCCGAATGATGGTGGGGGACCTGGTGCACGCGACCCTCTTTCCGTGTGTGGCGTTCAAGGTGCCGCGCTCGAACTGGCCCTCAGGGAACCTCTGCTTCGCTGGGCGCAAAGTGGGACAAGCAAGCCCTTCTTTTTTTGTGTCGCCGCTTGCCACCCACCTCACTGAGAAGGCGTCGCCCATCCTGCGACCTCTGCTCAATGTATTCAGAAAACACACGGCATATCCCACGCACCTTGGACTCTCCGATTTTGCGAAGGCTACAAGGGATGGCGAGATCAGTGGAGATCCTCGGTTCCCCTGGGCTCTCGTTCTGGTGTCGACCGCGGAAGCTGCACAGAAGTCGATTGA